>BGPR01014381.1:0-39330 GCA_013235015.1 Araneus ventricosus | reverse complement strand
TCATTGCTTCGTTCGGTTACGTATTTGCTTGGTAAAATGATCAGTCATTTAAATATCTTTAGTGTTATTTTCTTAAATTGAGCTGAAAAAGTAAAGTTTCTGTTCTTTGTGGCTACTTTGTGCCTTTATCAATTCCAAAATTCTATTTGGTAGCTTTTATTTTCTGAAGGAAAATTTTCTTCCCATGCTGTTAGTAAGGCAGATTAAATCATTGCATCCTGCCATATTTATACCGTCAAGGAAACATCATGAGACACGATGTCCCCAGCAATTCCGCTTAATTTAAAACTTAAATATTTTGATAGACAAACCACTGTTAACTGCATTTGCAGTATGTCCACCACATTATCTTGCTGAAAAATTAAAGTAGTGAATTAATGCAGTTTGAAACTTTTCTTGCATGTTTTTTATAACATCGATAAATAATTTTGCGATGTCTGTCTACCGTTTAAAATGATAATATCGAGGGGCACCATTGAGAGATAGTTGCTTCCCCATACCATGGAAAAAGAACCAAGACGCGAATAGCGATGTTATAGAATTCGTTCTTCCTTTCACTAAATCATGGTAATAGCAGAATCGCCCTCTTTCATCCATATTAAGGGGACATACAATTGTTAAAACTCGAAAATTTCTATTTTATGAAAAATATATATATTATTAAACTGTCTTTTGAACAATTTAAAACAATCCGCGTTAAAGAATTCCCCATATTATGAGGATTATGAGGAAAATGTATCAACTCTTCAACGTAAACATTGAAAGTCTTTTATCTTTTAAAGCGCTGTATCTCAAAATGTGTTTTTTTTAATATTATTGCACGATATCTCAAAATTGTAAATATTTACATACAATTTTTTACTGAATATGTATCTTGCTAAATTCACAAATTGAACCACATTTTTGTACATATTTCTCAAGAATTTTTTTTTTTGGGGTTAGAAAAGTTGAAATTTTAACTATTTTAACATTTTATTTAATTTTGTATATAAAATAGAATATAAATTTAAATGTTTATAAAGTGAGGTTCAGTTCTTTAACAGGCCCTGTTTTGGATTATGAATGCAAATATTATTAACATACCAATATTTTGTCAAAATCAAATATACGCGCAATTGACTATTTCATTTTCCTCCAAAATATACCTATTTATTACTCTCAAATAAATCCATACTATACTGAAGGTTGAAAATGTGTGTACTATAAGAGGAAAATGACAGAAATTTCTAGAAAAAAAGTAGGTTTGTGAGAATTGCATTGTTTCAGAGATATAATGTATCCAGATTTGTTGGTTCCCAACACTTTTTCGAGGTTTTAAGAGTCGTATGTACCTTAGCTATTTTCATCAGTGAAAATTATGTTTCTACCTCTCAGAGTCCAATTCCATATGATCTGTTGCAAGAGAAGCCTTTATCTTATGATGACCTGAGCTGCGGTTTTACTTCTTGGTTTCAATCGTCTAATGGTTTTGCATTTCTTAATCATCCTTCCAGACGGTTGGGGAAATTAAAACTTAATGCCATTTCTTTAGAGATTCTTGTGTGAATAGAGAATTAAAGAGGCGTTCTTTGGCTATTATGGCTGAAACAATTTTCTTACTATTTTTTTTTAACTGTATTGATGCTTATCGCTAAGAATTGTTGATAACTTTTGGACAACGCTTATATTTTTTTTTAACATTAGTTACGTTTCTCCCATTGAGGTCTCAGGGAAGGAATTTGATTCACGCAAACATACAAAAAAACGTTGTATGGAGATCCTCTATATCTCGGTAACTACATATGCTAAAAAGCTTATAACTGATGTCTTATTTTAGAGATAAAGAGGTAACGTAGAAGTTACAAAAAAAATAAAATCAAATAGTTCAACGACACTGATCGCAAAATTGGGCAAATACGCATGATTGGTGACTCTATCCTCTATATTTCGGTAACTAGATATGTCACAAAACAATTTATTTACGAGTAATTGTTTCGGTCGCTTGCATACTATATTTTGTATCATATGGGAGTAGATGGCACTCAATTTGAAAATACCGTTCTTATTCAGCGCACTTATCAAATATTAAGAGATAGATTTCTAATTGATCTATAGGTTTCATATAGAAAAAGATGTTCCAATTATTGTTCGCAGTGACTTAATGAGATGTTGTAAAAGGAACGCAGAAAGCTTTGGCTTTCATGTGCCAAACCTTTGATTTAAGACATAGGTGCCAACAAAATTATCCTTAGTACTTAGAGGAGATTCCATATGATCCAGTCAACTTTACAATAAAACATTATACCGAATTATTAAATTATGTTTACTTTTTTAGATCATGAATCGACCACCAGAATTTAGATATATATCCACCACTTTTGATTGAGAATTCAAATAAACAAAAATTTGTAATTGTATGTCATTTTATGAAGAGAAATAAACACATTTTCATTTAATCTCTTAGCTTATCTATTTGTCTTAATTTTCCATACGACAGTATTTCAGATGAACAAAGAAATGAGATACTTGAGGAAAAGAGAATTTCAAGGACGGTATAAAGCAGAAGAGAACACAGGACTCGAGAAATATGTGACTCTCGAGAAAACAAGAGTATCGAGAGTAACTTCTGGGGTAACAAAAGAGTACAAGCAACAAAAGAACTCGAGAGTCGAGAAGCAATGCAATTAAAGCTAACCGTAAGCATCAGCCCTGTTGAACATGGACAACTTCTTTTCTATGCCATTATAACCTAGGCTCTTTAAAATTTTAACCCTTGCTCTTTTTCTTGCTAGTTAGAATGTGCTCTTTTTATAAAAAAGATCTCAACCTGTTTATTTTTATTAGATTCGATGTGATCAACTACGCTAACAATAAATAGAAATTTTCTTTTTTTAAAATTTAGGTTTATTAATTCCAACTTGTTTATAATTTAGTGTACTCAGTATTCATCGATCTTCCCGAAGCTGGGTTTTTTGCATAAGATACTATTATTTCTATTTCATATTTTTTAGATTAAAACCAGATTGTATAAATCAATTACTATTGTGTAAAATTTATTTCTAGAAAATTTAAGTGAAATTCTTATTATTAAGTTTTTTTATGCTTTATTATTGGTGGGGATATTCAAGGCATCTTGGTTTAGAAACGCAAAATAAATGAAAACTTAGTGTAATATGTGTTCGGTGGAGTCCTGTATTTCTTATTCTATATTGAATTAAATTCATTTACAACGTTAATTTATCTTTAAAAGCCTATTGCATAGATATCCTAAACTGGCCACAGTTTTGAAAACGAAACATTTCAGAAATCTAAATTTAACCGAGTAGCTCAGAAGCCAGCTTCGCTAAGAAATATTTTATTATTTGCTTTCCTTTAACCAGATATATTACAAACATCGAGCAAGTTTCAACAGCGAAAATTGATGATTTTTTCTGCCTTGTTTCCAAAAAGTTGAGCAATTTTGAAATAATTCTTACGAGTTGTATCAGGACTGATGTCCTGTCCTCGAGTCTAAAGTACTTAGAATGAAGATGTTTGACAGATATTGATCTTGAACCCTCCCATGTGTGTGTCGAAAGTTTCAGAGCTGCAGTTCTTTCTATTTCTCTACAATAGAACTTTGAACCAGCAGGAGTGGTCTCCCCAAAACTTTCTCGTATACTTCCCCAGAAAGGTGCTGTTTCCCCTCCCCCCGCGTGGATAAAAAAAATTCGAACCTTCTGTAACCCAGAATCAACGACTATCAGAAGGTTTTTCATTATAGATTATAGTGATTGTAAAATATTTAGGTAAAGAATCAAATCCAAAGAGATGCGTACCGATTAAAACGCATCTGTCACACACTGCTAGGTTTCACTCTTGCCGGCTCAAGGACAAAGTGACGTAATTCGCTCAATAGCTTCCGTGTGCACAAAGATTGCTATCACTACGCATGCGCATGGAGAATCGGATTAGAAAAATTAATTACGCAATTTGAGCGCATTTTTTAAACCGACTGACAAAAAAATTGGACATAAATCTACAATTAAGATAAGAAGGCCACATACCAAATTTCATTTACTTAAGTAATTTTGTTAAGAAGTTATTGCGATTAAAAATATCTGATTATACAGACCTACAGACCATCAACCCTTCGATGGATTTCTAAACTTTGATACGAACCTACATTCATGATGATAAAACTGTATACCAAATTTTATCCATCTAGATATTCAAGTTTTTGAGTTATAGTGTTCACATGACCGCGGACAGACAGACAGACTTCCCGCAAACTGAATTTGTTCAAAATTTGATAGAAACCCACAAATTATGTGTAAAGATCACATATCAAATTTCATCCCCGTAGCTCTAATAGTTTTCGAGTTATCGTCTTCACAGACAGACATAATTCCAAAATTGTGTTTTTCGGACTCGGGAATGTCTAAAACGTGGAGATTCGTCAAAATCTCGAGTTCGAATTTTTTGATGATTATAATACTTTCTCTTTGTATACTTCGTACATGAGAAAGTAAAAATGTATGTGCTGCTTTGTCGCTACATTTTTTAAGGGAGAGAAAGTTGAACAAAGAATCTGCATCATATTTTGTCAAAATCTTGGCCATACATGCGAAGAGGTATACTCAAAGTTGAAGGAAGTTTATATGGAAGATTCTATGAACCGCACATGAGTTTATGAGTTGTCCAAGCGTTTCCAACGTGGACATAAAAATGTCGAAAATGATGACATCCAAAACATTCATAAATGTCAAAACATAAAAAAAAATCAACAGGAGGCTGTCTCTGCGAAACGGTCGCTGGGATTGAGGGGCGTAGACTTATTCACCTTACTCAACTTTGACTTTCTACGACAAAAGTAGCTGTATGTGACTATTACTTCTATAGTCTATAGTGACTATTAGTCTAGTATGACTAAATGGTTCTATGTAAAATTCTTCGTGATTTTCATCAACTTTGCAAATCGACTGTGACTAAACCGTAGTAACAAATTCTAAAATTATTTTTGCAATCTTCAATGTCTACCTTTCTCTGTTAAATGAAACTAAAACTAACTCTCTATGTTATTTAGTTGCGGAGCTATAAGCGTTTAACTTTACCACGAAAAGCGTCATAATTTTTTCCTTTACCGACACCCCATTAGACCGCCATGGAGGGACGTAGGTCTACGTCAAAAAAAAGCGTCTAACCTGCACGTAAAAACCACTGAATCACTCTTCGTGAGTTATCCTGAAGAGAAAACTTTAATTATGTCTCAGTTCAGTTCATTCTGACTGAAGATTTTATTATGAGATTTGTGCTTGCCAAGTGTGTACCAAAATTGTTCTCCGCAGACCAAAAAGAAGACAGGTTCTCAGTAATACTTTATCTCTTGAGAACTTTTGGAAAATGATCGTAAAAGGGGATGAATCGTTTATTTATGCCAAGTATTCAAGGAGGCGGAGTGTAGCTTTCAACTGTGGATTTTCTTGCCATCACAAATGCGTCAACAACATAGTATAACAAATGTTCATAGTGGTGTGAGCTACGACTTTGTATTTTTCGACGCATATGTGGGAAGATTCAACTGTAATACAGTATAACCCCGGGAATCCGAACTAATTGGGGCTGACCTCTGTTCGGATTCCGGGGAATTCGGATTATCCGGGGAAATTCGGCAAAATACTCTTGATATACCAAATGCAGTAGAATGTTGACTGTGTGCTCTGTGCAAGAGTATGCAAAGAGCACGCGGCGATTCGCACGGTACAGTGACAAAAAAGTTGAGGGTTAAAAGGAGATATCTGCGTTTGTTTCTACCAATTAAGGTGCTGTATTCATTCTTAAAGACCACTCCAAATACTTCTTTTAAGTTAGTTAGGCTTGTTTCTGATTTTTTCCTTCATTTTTCAGTAAACATTTTTCAGAAAATTAGAAGAAGGTGTTCAGATTATCTAGAAATTTCGGATTACCAGGGTTCTACTGTATCTATCAAGCTTGGCCTTGACTTCACTTCATTTGACCTTGAGAGTAGGACATCAATCCCGATACTTTATGATTACACTTCGTATTAGTGGGATAGTTCTTATTTGTTTGTATCTGAAATTGATTATTATAATTAGATTTAATTGATTGGATAATTAAAATATTTGGCTTAGTCATTAAGCTTATGATGAGGATACCTGGGTCGGTACTTCATTCTCAAAACTTCTACGCCCCCTACACAACGACACACCCCTGACTCCAGAGATAAAAATCTCCGGTTTGTAGTTTGGATCAGTGTGCGTAGAAACTTTGTTGGACAAAAAAGGATTACACACAGTGTTTTAACATCCAGATTTAACATGCATCAAGCCCACATACATGTCAAATATTCAGAGGAATCGGGCCTCGAACTTACGACCCTTTGACTTCGAGGCCGATACCTAGCCAACGATGTCCTCTACAGGTGGACAAAGTGAAATCCCAAGGATGAAAAATCATTCTGCACAATGAATAGAATTTTTCCCTATAGTGTACAAACTTTTTCTTTTTCATAAACATATATGATTGCTTTCACATAAAATGAAATAAAAATAATGAAATAAGTTATATAAATTTTAAATATACAATTAACAGAAAACTATATATTTTTTTCTAGTTATACTAGATTTATATAGTTACAGTATAGTTATATAACTCTATATGGTTATATAACTCTAATATAAGAGAAATTCATCTCTTTTTCAATCATCTATGCATAGTAAATTTTTAGATATTTGAAAATTCTTTCATGATAATTTCAAAATAAAATTTATCTTCTTTGTATATTATATATATATTTTTTTAATTATAATTTTTTGAATTTTTTAAAATTTTTTGTAATGTTATTGTATATTATAATTTTTTAATAATTTATTTTTAAAATTTTTTATTTATAATTTTTCTAAATTTTTAATTTTTTTGTATATTTTTTAATTTTTATTATAATTTTTATTCCTCAATTTAAACTGGAATGAATTAAAGTGAAAGCTAAGCAAGGTTTCCAGTCCCAATTTCTACTTAAATTGTTGTCAATAGAAGTAAAAGTTATTCCCAAATGGCATTGTTAGGAGTTGCGCGATCACAGGCGAACAAGATCAAATATCAAAGTGAACAAAAGCATGAAACCTTTTGCAGAGGATGAAAAAATATTCATTAATATGTGTGATGCAAATCTGACGCTGAATAATTCATGAAGTCATTCTCTCACGAGACATATTTATTAATCATCAATTACAGTAATTAATAATTGTAGCGTAAGTAAAATATTCCATCAATAAGACTTTTCTTGCGACACGAGCAAATGGGAGTTAATTATTCAAAAAAAGTCTTTGAGGATAGGCTTGTGTTCCTTTTAATATATGTATGTATGGTAAAAATAACCATCAAATTATTTACAGATTACTTAAATACTGACAAAGCACGTTCGATTGTCGTGCATAATTTTATTTTTTCACATAAGTTAATCATGTCTGCTTTATAATGATGTAATATCTGTTATTTAAAAAAATCGGGAGTATTCTTGCACCAACTTTCTCGTAAATTTCTAGAAGATAACTTTTTAAAGGTTGGTAAAAATGATTGTTCTTATTTGTTATGCTACCAAACATTCTCGATTCATATAAATAAAAATGCTCTAAAGATAGTGACAAATAGATTTTAGACTGATGTTTTCAGGCTGTTTGTTGATTTCATAATTCTGATGTTTCCCTGCAATAATTTTGAACTCTTTTATCGAAAAAAACCCAAGTCTTCTTAAAATTAAAAAGAATAAATGAAATTTGTACCTTTTGTCCAAAACATCGCGCACAATGTTCATCACACAATTCGTTACTCTATTTTAAAATTTTATTGATAAAAGATTACTTTAAATAGTTTCTAAATTAGATAAAAACTTTCAAATTGCAAATGAATTTTTACTTCTTACATCTAGTCATTGTGAGATTTATAGACTCATCCGTTTTATAGACTACAAGACTATCGCTACAAAGCTATAAAGTCGTTTCCTTGAAATGCTAATCTTGGCGATAAATTTGGCAATTTGGTGGCAAAGTTGGCGACTTTGGCGACAAAAGGAATTTTCTAGAAGGACCTCGAACTTTCAACCTATTTCTACTGGCTTCATGAACTTTCTGGAGATTACGTCACTTCCTGCGTAATGACGTCACTTCCTGTTGAAAAAAGTATAAAATAAAGCTCTCAAGCCAAGAAGAATTAGTTGGATTCTGATCAGCAAACAAGCTGGTGAGCTAACAAGGAGCCTTTGAGCGTCGTGTTGAGATTTAATGGTAATCTTTGCTGTGATTTTTACAAGTGCTGTTTTAATACTTGTGCTACGTTTCTTATCTTAGAATATTTGTAAAATAAAGAACTTTATTTTTTAAATCCTGCTTATTGGACTGCATTCATGTACACCCACAAGACGATTTTGTCACACTATAAAGGTTTAGTTTATTCACTTATATAATTTATTATTAAATTTCTCTGGATGAAATTTCTGCAGAGAATGCTCTTATGTTCTTCAACGTTTTATATTTTCATTGATACAACATCTTCTATGAAAATGTAGTATCAGTTAGTTTCTAGTAAATGTAGTATTCTATTTCGTTAATAAATTACTCCTTAATGTTGAAAAGTGCAGCATCCTTAGTTTTACTAGAAAATCACAGCCTATTTTTTACTCTTACCAAATCAATGATATTTTACTACGCCGATCCAAGTCAGTTACTGACCTTGGTGTTACTTTTGACACTAGACTCGATTTTACCCAACATATTGATAATATTGTCTCTAAGGCCTACACTAAACTTGGTTTTATCAAACATAATACCAGACATTTCTCCGGTGTACTTGCTTTGAAGGTTATATTTTTCACTATTGTCCGCTCGGGTCTTGAGTACTGTTGTCTTGTCTGGGACCCTTACAATAAAAATAAAATTAAAATTATTGAACTGGTTCAAACTAGGTTTTTGCGTTACTTATTTTACCGAACAAATCACTATTATCCACAAGACTTATCCTCATCTCATTTATGTAGCATCTTTGGCATTCACAGTTTGAGGGTCCGACGTGATCTTTCTTGTTTTTTATTTTATCATAAGATAATTAATGATGCCATTGATTGCAGTGACATATTGAGCCGTATCACTTTTTCTGTGCCGACTAGAAGTCTGAGGAAGAGTTGCTTATTTGTAAATGTATTTACCAGATTTAATTACATACGTAATTTTTCTATTTATAAATTTTATAAGATTTTTAACAGGTACTCTGATGATCTTGATGTGTTTAATATGTCTTATGATGTTTTTAAGACTGAATGTTTGCGGTTTTTGTGTTCTTGAAGTGTTTTTATAATCGTGTTGTGTTTTTAGTGATTTCTGTGTCTATCTGTTATTTTTATTAATCTATGTTTTACGGCTATTTTAGTGTTTGTTTCTGTATCATGCACTCTGTAATTAGAGTTTATTCTGTAGTGTGCATTTTCTAAATAAATAAATGAACATAAAAGAAAAAAATTGCGATCGTTCTCTCGATGATAATCATTTCTGGATAAAGCGGTTTGTGGCGCTATTGAGAGAACATGCTAGTTTATAATTAAAAAAATTAGTATTTGGCTTTTTTTGTATATTGATACTAATACACTAAACTGATAAGAAATTTAAAAGAATAAATGTCAGTACTTTCAAACGCGAAAAAGTTTTTCTGTGAATCTATAAAAGCTAGAAAGTTTCGCATGCAAATAACACGATGGAGTATGAAAATCTCGCAAACGCAATTCAATTCAATTTAACAGACCAGAATAAAAGTTTCAAAATATCTATATCTATGATCACAAATTCATGGCATAACAGTAGAAACATGCAGGAAATAGAAAGCTGGAACAAAATCTTAGAGTGAATACTATATTTAAAAGAATCGTTGGCAGTTTCAAAAATGGGAAATATATATTTTTTATTTGCGATAAAATAAATCCTTTTCGAAATACATCGGATATATTTTTCAAGAGAAACGACAGAAAAACCAATTATGGCCGGATCAGAAATAAAAGACTGAGTTGCTGTATTCAGCTTAGAAACAATTTATTTCATGTATATTTGTTGGAAGAAAAACTTTCATTAAGCATTTTACATAGCTTTTTATTAGAAATTTCGTAGAAGGACACACTTTTTTTTGTGATACATGACTATAAACTGATCAAATAGAGCTTTATATTCAGAATTTTTTCAATAACTCCCAGAAAAGACCCAGTTGAAAAGCCTAAGCGTCGTAACTTTTTCTTGGATTCCAACCAGGACAAGACAAACCGAGGATGTTATTCAAAAAAGCTTTACTGGAAATGACTTTACCCGCTGAACTTCATCGTCCAGGCAGCTCACGTTTGGGACGGTAGTGTTTTGAATACGCCGCCTGAATTTTAAGCGGGGGAAGCGCTGGTTGACATTGTTTTGACTACGCGGTTGACAGGCGAGTTCTCCTGTAACTTGGGGTGTTTCAATTAGGATAATATCCTTTTTTTAGGGCTGGATTCGGGAAACCGGGGGGAAGGTAATTCCTGTTCAGTGCTTCGACGCTGTCTGGGGATTTGAGAGGAACTCACTTCATTTGTGTAGTGCTTTTGGGGCGAAGACATGCTCAACCAAATCAAAGTGTGTGATAAGAGATTTGGGCCGTAAGATGAAAATTGCTTTAATTCATAATTTTCTATAACCAGTAAAGGATTCTGATTTTTTAAAAAATAAATATACCTGTCATAGACTCTTAATAGAAAGGTGTGTTGGCTTTTTGATTGATATTCGTAATAATTCTTCTCAGACTAAACAAACATTTATTAGAACACTAAAAAAACGAACTATTACACTTCGTATCTGCGTACAACGTAACACCGTTCAACCGTACTCGTACTCATCTTTGTTTTAAATCAAATTCAAAAATAAGTCAACATCTGACTGTTGCTACTTATCTGGTATCATATACTGTTATAACAATAAATAAGTTGAAGTCATGTTTTTGTCATGCAATAATATTAAATATGCTTACAAGTGTTAAGGTTTATAAGTAGTATGGGCGGCAATTCTATTTGTTTGGTTTGGGGATAAACTTTAAGCTATTTGTGAAGCCTTAGAACGATCTGTCGAACAATTTTTTTTTACAATTCGGCTCTAATATGTCGAGAAAGAAAAATTGTTTGTTGAATTACGAAAGACAATTTGAGAGCAACTACTTTAATAATTTCTCTTCCCATCGTTTGACTCGTAAAATAGATTTTTTCGGAACAAAACCCATTATTCAAATAACATTTTTTAAAAAAGGAAAGCTCCGCATATTTCTATTTTATTTTTAAGACATTTCTAAAACTGTTCTTCTTCTAGAAAATTCATTCTAATTATTTAACTTGAAAACTGTAAATAATATAAAACCCCCACATGTTTGAATGCAATATTTTAAAGTATTTGTGAAGTAATTTTCTTTTAGGTTTTAATATATCAGAGCAGTTGCAGTTTGAAGTTCTGTCTCTTTACGTTGTGCTTGTAAAGCTTTCAAATGATACGTATGAACATTTTTTAAAAATGTTTTAAGCAGAAAATTTAGAAAAATAAAAATTATTAATTCGGCCTCGGCGACATCTTCTTGTTGCCAATTAAGAGAAATTCTACTGTAATATATGATTTGAAAAATCAGTTATCGTCTGATGCAATAGCATCACGTAGACTAGGAAAAGCAGTTTAAGAACTTTTTAATTCATTTGCTTATGTAGGTATAAGTACCGCGGACATCAATTTACATAAGTCGAAGACAGGGACTGAGTAGAGTTGGAATGCTTAATTTAGAAGCTTTAAAACATGCATCCTATAAAATAACATCAGAGTTCACTGATTTGATCTCTGATTATCTATCTCCTCTTCGTAGAAAGAAGCATTTAAAGGCAAAAATATTCCTCTAAATTTTCCAGAAATTGTCTCAAGCTAATTCTTTCAATTAAAAATTTCGAGCAAAAGAGCCAAATTTTTATGTTTCTTTAATTTTTTCACCTCTTTCTGTTTCCCATTTCTGATAGTGAGTTTTATGGATAATATTATTTAGATATCGAAACTTAAATTTTAACCTTAACTGCTTCTTGAAGTCAGAAGCAGAATTAGGTTCTGAAATCGCTTTTGAAAAGCAGCAGCCCTCCTAGCAATCTTTTTTTGACAAACTCCATGCAGCTATGGACGATGGAAATTTTATGTCACGAAGAACGATATCACTTTTATGTTTATTTTCAAAATTATTACCATAAAAATACAGAAGAAATTTCGCTTCAGACAGTTTATCTTTGGAAGAGAACCTCCAAACTCAAGAAGCCATAAATTCCATTTCACGGTTGTTTGGCGCTTGTGATATTATAGCTGTGATTACTGTAGAATAATAACGCTAATGGCAGACAGCCGCGGAGAGTAGTTTGAAATAAATCACCCTGTCAAAATATTGAACTCATTACAACAAATATTGAGTTATTCTAACAATAACAAGGTACTATCAACCTTGAACTGGTAAGATTGTCCGAGGATTTAATATTCTACTGTTGAATAAAATCACTATTCTAAACATGATTGTAAATTCGCACTCCTTCAAAAGTGTGAAAGAATGAGTTTTAATATAGTTTAAGAAATTTATTATAAGTCATGACAATTTTAACTTTCTTTGAAGATGAATTCTTTTGTAGGTCTAACTTCAGAGAAAATAATTTATGCAATTCAGTTGAGATGAAAATATATTTTTATAAATACTACTCTAAAGATCTCTTTTTTGCAGGAGGTAATGGCAAAAATTTTAAAATTTGTTAAAGATAGAAATTCACCAAGTAATTTTAAATTTGATTTAAATCCTGACATCACAACTTTAGAATATTTGTATGAAACTTCATATGTAATTACACTAACGAACGAGTACGATCTTAACGAATTTTCTGTTCCTCAATATACATTGGATGGTTCTTATTGATTTCAGGGTGTTGAAAAAGAATATGTTTGGAAAAAGTTTCTATCACCCTCCATTTTATGGAATTTTATTTATAAGTTTTGGATTATATAGGCTATCGTATAGCAGCTATAAATATATTACATTTTTCTCTTACACACGCTTGATCCACAGATACATCTCTTTTACTTATTACAACAATAGAACATATAACAAGAGAGTAGAAAAAAAATTTACTTCGATAAATTTTATGCATGAGACTTAAGTTTATCAAAAAATTTGAATTACTTGGATCAAGATTGCAAGGTTGGAATCTCCTCCAAAAGGACACCAACATAAACATTTTCCTAAATCGACATAAGAAACATTCGGGGTTTTTATTCCACAAAAGCGATTTATGCTACTGTAGTGATATAAGCGATTTATGCTACTGTAGTGATATAAGCGATTTATGCTACTGTAGTGATATAAGCGATTTAATATCTGCTTTAAACTGTCAATATAACTAGGAACAACGGCGATTGTTCATCGATGGCTGGAAAACCTGCTTGAAGACTTTGCTACTCCATAATGGAAATGCCCTACCATCTGTACCAATAGCAAATTCTTCATAATGAAAGAATCTTATGAAAATATGAAGATATTGTTTCATGAAATCGGCTATTAACATCATAATTGGAACATATATGCAAATTTTAAAGTAATTGCCATTCTCATTGGTATGCAAATAGGTTATACTGGTAGGGCAAAACATCAGCCTTATATCAAAAAGAAGTGGTTGGAGGGCAAACAAGTTATTGCAGTGAAAAAAATACCCCAAACTTTCCTCTAATTGATGAAAAAATGACGGCAGGCCGCTGATGTTAAAGGCATAGGACTACTTTACTCGCGTGACTCTTTTGTTTCTCGATCTCTCTTTGTTCCTTGCATACTCTTGTTTCTCGAAGTTACTCTCAATTCTCTTCCGTTTCTCATCAATCTCTCTCTTTTTCAATTCATGCGTAATTTTGCCCAACTTTGCGACTCAGAGAATTGAAATCAAAATCAGAATTTTGAGGATACATTATGAGTAAGGCAGATGACAAGTAACCCGACTGGACGATTAAATTCATGATAGACATTGGAAACATAATGCGACTGGAATAAGTACTCACATGCCTTTGTGCAATAACTCCAGCTTATACTTCATTCAATACACTGAATATACTAAGTTCTTCCTTTCTCATAAATCATTTCTCCAATTTTCTCGGTACTTACGTATTAACGCCACCGAGGCTACAGATTGGCGGTAATGCGCCAATAAAGAGCAATCTTGTTTACAAAAACCGCCAAATTGGCGGCACTTAAAAACCGCCAAATTGGCGTTAATACGTAAGTACAAAAACCGCCAAATTGGCGCTACTTAAAAACCGCCAAATTGGCGTTAATACGTAAGTACAAAAACCGCCAAATTGGCGTTAATACGTAAGTACAAAAACCGCCAAATTGGCGTTAATACGTAAGTACAAAAACCGCCAAATTGGCGTTAATATGTAAGTACAAAAACCGCCGAATTTGGCGGCACTTAAAAACCGCCGAATCTGTAGCCTCGGTGGCGTTAATACGTAAGTACCATTTTCTCCTACAATTAACACACAACGGCTCCCCACCTCTAATACGTTACTCAAAACCTGTGCATTGATGTAAGCCTCCTCATGTTGTTCGTCATCATTTTTCTTTCATTCACACCGTGTTATTCAGGATATTGTATATATATTCCTTTATTTTGTTGTCAATTCTATGTGATAACACCAGCTTTGTAAATTCTTCATTTGTCATTTTTCTCTTGCTGTAATTTATTTTTTGTAACTCAATAAAGTCCACCTACATCTATGCCAACCCGGATAGGAGCCACATGAGCTCTAGAGTCGGCGGTGTGGTGTTAAAGTGTTACTCCACATCTTCGAAACCTCTACACCACTTCAGAAAAATGAGGGTGTTTCGCTTCCAACAGCAAATTTAACTCATATCATTCCCATTTACACGATATATCTTCGGTGGAATAAAGTATCGAAGCCTAAATTCTAGCAGCAGACTACTCCAGTAGATTCGAGACAAGGAAGCGACAAAAAATTAGTGTTCTTTTAAATAAATAGATTACGAAACCATAGATTTTTCATAGTGTAATAAGAAAAAAAATATTTTTATCAGATATATACTTCAAAACTCTGCCTTTGTAATGCCAAAAAAGGTCAAACAATTCAAAACTGCACAATGAATAGGCATTCAAAAGCGGCTCCAATTAATAAAGCGAAAGCAGCTCCAGAAATTGAAGTTTCGACCTTTTCTATTCAAAGAAGCCAATAAAATTCCAGTCCATATCCCATTCTATCCCCAACAGGAACGGGCTCGCTTTGTATTCTAATTAAATCTACACGTGACTCCAATCCGAAATGCCTGCTCCAGATTGATATTCTTAATCGAATCGAAAAGCGTTCGCAAATTGTGCAAATCTAATGTAAATGGTTATCGTCCAGAAACTACTATGCATGACTTCTCATCTGTAGGTAAAAAAGCAACATGTCTTTCTCTCGTCACTTGCGAAATTATGTATTACCCACGAATGGATTGAATTAGCTTTTCGGTTGCTGTTTGTTTAAACAATTGCCGGTTTGCTGTTTTTTGAAAAGAAAATGCGATTCGTCCGATGTTAATTGTTTGTATTAAGTCGTCGTTGCGTCGTTGGAAAATTGATTTATAAAAGGCGTCGAGATATAATTTAGGAATCGTGAGGGAAAGAAGTTAAGGAAACACAATTAAAGGCAGTTTCAAATAATTCAGTTTTTGATTGAATTAAAAAATCATTCCTATTTATACTGGATTTCCAAATAATTATCATTGCAAATTCAGTCGTGGCTAAAAATGGAAAATTGGTTAAAATCGTTATTTTCAGTTTCATTCTCTGATTACTGAATATAGAACTGATAATTAAATGGAAAAAGATTTCTTGATAACTTTATTTTTCCCCCAAAAGAAGAATTCTGGATTCTAATTTGAAGCTAAATTCTTCCAGTTATATTTTAACAGCTTAAAAAAAATCAGAATACAGGCGATTCTGTTTCAAAGAAAGAACCACGGAGCAGATGATCTCTACAGATGGATAGCAGGCAAAAAATGGAAAAAATTGTTTGTAGGAGACTAGCCGAGATAGATGCAATCAAAGAAATAAACTTACGATTGAAAAAGAATTATACGTAAATATTATATTCCTAAATAAATATTCAGTTAATTCAAAGCGAATGATTTAATAACTGATTTTAGCCTCCTACCCAGTCATATATTCTTGTGTTTTGAAATTAATGTCAAAGCTTTCAGAACAATAACAACAAAAACCATATTTTGATGATAATGAATCTTAAATGATGTGTTTAATTATATCAGTGTAACTATGGAGTACTCTTTTGCTCGCTTTTATTTAACTAAAGGTTCTTTTATGTTTATAAACTTCTTCTTTATAAAGAAGAAATTTTGTTACCGATTTTTCATTCACTTTCTGATGCACTAGAATTCTGAAGTTTTATACAGTTGTATGTTCCCTGTGAAGTTATGATATTTAAAAATTCCGGAACTTAATTTTTAGTTAATGATTTGTTTTAAATAAATTTTGGTTCCACATAAGAAGAGGAGACTGTTAGTGAATTTGAGGAAAGCTTGATCACAAGATTTTATAAAAACTTTTATAATAACTTTTTGAAAACACACTTTTGTTAAAGTACTAAAAAGTAGGATATTACTTTTTAAATCAAAATACGGAAGCAAAAACAAAATCGTAATATCGCGAGGCCCTGGAGGCAACACTGTAAGGAAATTAAACCATCATGGACATCAAAAGAAAAAATTCCTAACATTAGTTATAACATGTTATAAATGAGATTAAAATTCTAATTTACTTAAAGTATTTCTACCAGTGTCTCAAGCTTTTACGATTTTGTTTTAACTTCCAGAGATTTTTAAAAAATTATTATTTAATTTTTAGCATTGTAATATTCGTAACGAATAAAGTATATATATATTTGTAGAATTATTAAAATATTTAAAGAAAAGAAATTAATTAGATAAAAAATCGTTTGGTCATAAAAGAAATTAATTTAAAAATATCCTTTGGCTGAAAAGGAAATTAATTTAAAAAAATCATTTGGCATTAATTATTTCCTAAAGTTTATAAAAATAGTGTGGCAACGATATATTTGTCTTTTGCTAACGTTGCCTAGCAACGGAAAAGAATAATGATGTTTGGAGACGGAATTCTATGTAAGTAAGTAATGTAACGTTTGTGATGTAAGTGTATGTGTTTGTATTACATATTTGTGCTTTGGAAGACGTCCAACAAACATATTATTTTTGATAAAGAAGGCTCCACGATTATTCATACTATGCTGAAATACATCACAGCACACTAATAAAAGTGTGCTTTCAAAAACCATTGTTTTTATTATTTCGCTTTTTAGAATGCCATCCAGGCGTGTAGTAGTAATTTGGAGAAACAATGGTGTTGGGAAGAACATGTCCTCTTACCTGAGTTGGTCGTTGCTTGAGTGGAAAGTCTGCTTGGGGAGGAGGAAGAAGGGGCTGGAGTTGACGGGCAGAGGAATCGGGTTCTTGAGGTACATGTCGTCCAGCCAGAAGTACGTCGCCTGGAAGTAAAAGAAGTGATCCACTTTCACTAATGGAAGTAGCTTTTAATGGAAGTAGCTTAATTACTGAAAAGAGAGAATGGTGTACGATAAAAGCCACATACAAAGAACATCACCCCGTCCTGCAAAAGCATCCGGGTAACACATGAAAGACCGTCCGCCACGACAGCATAGTCAGGCACTGAGGTTCCTGCATCATAGCCCCCAATACCAGCGGCTCATGCAACAAACCCCGTTTTACCGGGGTACGACCCGTTTTAGCAGATGGACCCAAAGAGCCACACCACCATTATTGTATCATCGGGTTGACGAGATTCAGCTTACTTATACGGAAGCCTCTCATCCGTGAACTCGCGTTGCCCCCCCCCCGATGGGGTGTACGATAAAAATTCATGTGCCACTGTTTGGCTTTGTAATAGAAGGTTTATGTTGTGAAGGGTGGTGCCTTTCCCCATACCAAGCGAGAAGTACTGCAAAGTATATTTGCAAAGTATGCACACATTCAAAAATGTATCCTTTATCATTCATTAGTTCGAAATTCTTACATTTAATGCCATAGCTTCACCAATTTAATAATTTCTGCGCGAAATTCTTACAATTAATGTCATAGTTCGACCAATTAAATAATTTCTGCGATTTTTTTTGTCAGAATAAATTATTCATAACAAAAGAAATAAAGACAAAATTATATATTATGTATTAAACTTAAGCTGTTTACTTCGCTTGAATGTTAACAGTTTATAAAGCAAAAAAGCAAAGTCAACCCCGCTCTGTCTGAAGCCGCACGGTGGGATTGACAATCGGCTGCCGAGAAGCAGCCCCTCCAGTACATAGCTCAGGACGATAATTGTCGACATTCGTCGACACACAAAATTCACTTTCTGCGTTTTGGTGTTATATCTCTTTACAATAAAATAGTATTATATTATATTACGGCCATGTAACTTAATAGCTATACACAAAATTACAAATTTTTTAAAAAACATAAGTGTAAAAGTTAATCACTGTCCAGGTCTCTCAAAATGGAGGCAAGTTGCAGTTCAATTATTTTTGCCGCGTCCTTCTTGCAAAATGCTATTCGCATAAGTTTAAAAATATCAAGAGTAGCCCAATTTTTGGCCAACTTAATCTGTAACTTGCCCAACGTTTACATCTCATTATTAAATGTTCCACAGATCCATTTTCTTCACCACAGTCTCAAATTGGGTTTTTGTGAAAGAACCTCTCCTGATAAGTTCCAAAGACTCCATGGGCTATATAAATCTGATTTTCACAGAAATGTCCCAGGACCCTATTGAAATTTACTTTGTCAATGAATCTTCTAGTCCATTTGCCATTCTTCGAACTCTCCCATCTTTCTTGTCATCTTGTAAGGATTTTTATTTTACCTTCATTTCTTGTCTGGAGACAAGATGTACTAAAGAAATAGTCAATTCTTTCAAGCCGTGTCGCTTCTTTCGCTAGTGTATCACCTTCCTCATTCCCTATCATGCCCTGATCAGCTTTTACCCAATATAAGTCAATGTTATCCTTTATTCTTTCTTTAATTTAATTAATTATCCTTCTCTTTTCCATCGGCTAATTCAATGCCATAAGGGCAGATGATCTTGAATCTGAAACGACTCTTGACATTCCTCATATCTTTCTCTCTTATGTATTCTACCTCTTCTTTTATTGCTGCAACTTCAGCCTTGAACACAGTAGCTCCATCGCTTAACCTGATTTTCCGACTTTCAACTTCAATTCCATGACGAAAGTTTACAAACGCACAGCCAACTTTATCCTCAATTCTAGAACCATCTGTAAAGATGTTATCACCATCCATTTCCTGATTATAAAATTTCCAATTGGTCATCTTATTTTGCCAAGGCGGTAATCCGTGCTCAAAATCAAAATTTGTAAAATCCTCGTTTTTCAAAGTCGTTTTACTAATAACTATGCTATTCAACGTTTCTTTTTCTATAGAAGGCTTTATGTCCAAGGGTGGGCATCCTGTAAGTACTTGTATCGCCTCATTGGAAACAGTTTTATATACCTTTGAGATGCCCAGGAGCGGGATTCTCTGAATTTACACGTGTCTATTATTAGCAGTTTATAAAACTGAAATCATATTTAGGAAAACAACAGAAGGTACGGGCAAAAAACGAGAGAACAGCTAGATACCAGAATGATCAATGCCTTTGCAACACAGCTTGTGGGTCAAAAGTATTCCACTCCCCTGTATGTTAGTCATTTAAAAATTATTAATTAGACAGTATTAGTAGATAGTGACTTTAGATAGTCACTATCTTTTAACTCCGAAAGTTTGCAGCTCTAAATCTTCTATTTCCCATTTGAGCGTGAGTTCACTCGGTATTGCAATTATAGGATGTGACTGATGAATGATCTGATATGTATTTGCATCAGGCGTTTAAATGTTATGAAAAGAGAAATGGAAGTCTTTGAAATACTTGAAAGACATGCTTTAGTTCTGCAGCTCCAATAGCTTATTCCCTAAGCGCTATTAGTGATTAAAAAACTATATTTAACTGGAAATCTTAAAATACTAAAAGTTACAAAAATTTTACTGAAATAGTCGTTACATATTGCGCGACTGGGACTCAAAGAAATTGTTGTCGGTTGCAATTTCGACATCCTTGCAATGCTAGAACTTAAAAATCTTCATTGGGACCTTAAATGGCGGTTTTACGCAGGTTTGCATCGGAGCGATCAGCGATCCGCGGAGGCGTAAAATGTGTACCGTTGATCCATTGAGAGCGGTAAATGAAGTCGAAAGAACGCTGCTAAAAGGCGTCGCGCGGAAACAAAGTGCAGAAACGCCCCGACACATAGGCAGAATCCCCATCTCCCCCTTTTTTTGCCCGCTTCATTTGTTCTGCCGCTTTTCAAAAGTAAGAGCTGCGTTTCGGTTTTGATTGCTTTGCGACTTTTTTTCACACTTTGGAGCTTTGCCGGATGAATTCCGATTCTAATTAAATAATTGCGTAAAAGTGAGGTCTTTTTCTATTCCATCCATCGGGCCGTTCAGTTTTGGGGAAAATGTAAATGCTCGAAGCTAGAAATGTTCGTGCGCCGGTAGGGAATGACGTTAAAGATCAATAAATGCGATTAATTAAAGCGAGTATTAAAATTTATTATGAGATGTGCTGCAGTGTATGTCGAAATAAAAGTTCAATTCAAAATTAATTTTTTTATTCAGTACACATAATTTTTCTTGGTCAATACACGTTAAAGGTTTTGGTTAGGCATTAGAATTTAAATAAAATGTTAAGGAATCATCTGTTTATAACAAGAAGAGTTTCTCTCTGTGTGTGTTTTCCTTAAGCAAATCTACAGTTTTTGTTCGATCTTGAGAAAATTTGGCCCACATGCTCTTCAAAAGAGAGAAAGATCACTCAATGTTTCAAAGTCTGAAAGTTAATTCAAATTTCACCAAGATTTGGGCGGTTTTCCGTGATATCTTGCAAAATATTATTTCTCAAAAATGATTCTTACACCGTCCTGAAATTAAAAAAAAACTTTTTAATGTTGCCAATTTAACTGTCTTTCAATTTTTTCCCTAATTTTAGCAAATTTTTAATTACGAGGTTTGCTTTTTTAAGTAATGTCCGTTTAATAAAGATCCGTGAAATAAAGATAAAACAAATTAATAAATTGCAATTAAAAAATTTCAAAAATGTTTTTATTTTTTGATACTTCGAACAATTTTCCATTTTTCTTTATAATTTCCTAGTCGGTTCAAGCATTTATCGTAACGAGCAAGGAGTTTTTGGATACATTCCTCATACAACTCTGCCACCTGTGATAATAGATAATTATTCACAGTCTTTTTCACTTATTGCCACGTGTTCTGTAAGTTTCATATAATTTGGTTGAAAACTCTGCGTGTTATAAGCAAAAAATATGTAGGAAAATTTGAGATTTTTTAAGAAAACCTCTACATCTTCCAGAATATACGTGCCATTTTTACGAAAATGCATGTAAGCGATGAGCATATTAAGCATAACCATTGATGAGAGTTGCAAATTGTTATCAGCTTTCTGTGAAACGGAATGAGCCGGAATCATTTTCATCATAATTAATTTTTGGTCGGTCCCCAGAATGCCCTCGTGACCGAATCTTCACTGTAAAATATGAGATCAAGCCTATTCATCAAATGGTCAAAATTCAAGTACAGTTCCTTCAGCCTTTCTGGATAAATTCGAAAAAATGTGTAAATCCGAAAATGTCCTGATACTTTTGATCATATAATGTATATGTTATGGTGAATGTGGATAATCGGTTATTATATATAATTACCGCGGTTATTGTATATAATGACCGGTTATTATGTATAATTACTTCTGCGATTATATATAATAATCGACATAAATCAGGTAATTATTTATAATAACCGATTATTTACATTGACCGTAACATATACATTAGGGTGGGCCAAAAAATATCAAACTTTGTTTCAACTCGTTGTTTAAAAGCATAAGTAGCTGCTAACTTTGATATCAAGTTCACCTTCTGTCGATTCTTTTATTCGATTATTCAGAAACACAATAATCTAGATAGGTGAAGTTTAGCACATGATCTTTACACCAAAATTATAGATCTACATCAAATTTTGGATCCTATTGTTCAAACGGAAGAAGTCTAAATATACACTAAAGTTTCTTCACTATACTAATCACAAAACTTCACCGTATTGTGTAAGTATACATAACACCAACACCTCCCTGTGCCTAGGATCTTTTTTTCCTTTGCGATCAGTTTTGATGGTAGTGCTGTGGAGAAACCCGCACCACACAGGCCACCCCAACAACTCAAGACAAGAAACGAGCAGCAGAAGCCACCAAACATAATACCCACGACTGGCGATGGCTCCTGAAGAACTTTATTTGAGAACCAGAAAGTTTACAGAAACATAAGGCATAGTAAAATTGGGTTTACAGATTTAGTACAAAGCTGGGCTACAGCAGCAGTCCACAGTTGTTGAGACTGATTTCTAATGCTAGTATTATTTTTAAAGATTCTACCGAAACTTATTTTCTGGAATTATTGAGTTGACTGTAGCAGGAATAAAATGAAAAGTGATTACAAAATATAACAATAAAAATATAAAAATGATAAAAATTCAGAAAAAATGATAAAAACGTTTAAAAACGTAGCAAGAGTAAAAATGAAATAGAAAACACATTACGAAATACTGAGACTAAATCCGTACATTGGATTAATACAATAAGGAAAAGTTTAAGACTGTTCAAAATATGATAAAAGTGTGCAAAGATGTAGAAAGAGTAAAAATGAAATAGAAAACATATTACGAAATACTGAGACTAAATCCGGACATTGGATTAATACAATAAGGAATAGTTTAAGACTGTTCAAAATATGATAAAAATGTGCAAAAATGTAGAAAGAGTAAAAATGAAATAGAAAACACATTACGAAATACTGAGGCTAAATCCGGACATTGGATTAATTTCAGAAGGAATAGTTTAAGGCTATTCGTAGAAGTTCCTTCTTTGCATCACACTCCAAAAGTCTTGATGTGCCTGAGATAGGGATGTACCCGTCTTATAGATGCCAAAATGGTGTGTTGGTGGTTGAGTTTCTGCTATTAGACTGGGTAGAATTCCGGTACTAAGTTGAGTGATCGACGTGGAGACAAACAATAACAAAACCGCGGCTTACATATTCATTTTAAACGAAGAAAAACAGAATATATAAAAATAAATATAGATAATAAAAAGATGAAGTGTTTATATAAAAAAACCTGTTGCATGAAACTTGGAAGAGTCACTTCTGAGTTAGCAGAATGTTTTATGTAAGCATTACTATAACACGACTTTATTAAGTTGACGCACTGGGGCAGGATTTGGTTTTTGGTGCTTGTGTAAGTATACGAGGGAGAGCACTCTGGCTGGTTAATTTAACTGTACGATTAATAAACGCATCAAAGCACATTTCTTAGCTGAAGAAACAATAGGCGGAAATCGCACTTTAAATTTACTCATCCATTTAACACTCCCTGCTGTCCTCAAAGAGAGAGAAACAAACAAAGCTTCTCTTTTTATGAATCCTACTCCACTGAGTATCTGACACATTCTATCGATTCATGCACTTTTCCATTTAAACAAAGAACATGCATTGCGGTGAAACTGTATTCTAAGGGCGGCACTTCTGTAAGGGTGGGCTTCAGGTGCAGGTGCGCTCGGAAGGATTATTTCACACGGTCCCCACCCTGGCCAATTGATCCAGAGCCTCTGTCGTGACGACTCTCATTATTTTTGCGGCACGCACCGCCCAGACACTGACGATTCAGGCGGTGGACAATCGTGCTTGGGACTTTCCGTAAAGAAATCAGATTAAGATGGGATTACATTACAAATTTACAAGAAGACTAAATATGCGATAAAGGAAATGAAACATTGGCGGTACAGTGTTCACTGCCTGTACGCCATTATTCTGGGGTACAGTAGAACCCCGGGAATCCGAACTGATAGGGGATGACCTCTGTTCGGATTCCGGGGAATTCGGATTATCCGGGAAATTCGGCAAAATAGTCTTGATATACCAAATGCAGTGGAGTATCGACTTTGGGTGCTCTGTAAAAGCGTACGGAAAGATCACGCTGCAATTCGCATGGCACAATACAAACAAGTTGAGGGTAAAAAGAAAATATTTGAGCTTATTTCTATTAATTAAGGTGCTATATTCATTCATAGATACAACTTCAAATACTTCTTTTATTTAAGTTAGGAATAAACATTAGCTTTGTTTCTGATTCGTAATTGTTATTTTCCCTTCACTTTTCAGTTAAAATTTTTCAGAAAATTAAAAAAAGCTGTTCGGATTAACCGGAATTTCGGATTACCGGAGTTCGGATTTCCGGGGTTCTACTGTATAATAGATGTGTGCAATAAATTGCAATCATATTAATTTCAGAGGTGAATATGATATTAATTTGAAATATATTAAAGTACAGAGCTAAGTTTTCAATAAATAAAAAAAAATAATCGTTTTTTTTATTGAATGATTTTGTTTTTAAGAAATGGTACTATTTTTTAACTGTATTGAATTACGCTTTGATTATGGTTGTTTGAACTTCTATTTGTTTAAAGCCTTATAGACATATACCTTTAAGCCCATTTTATTCTAATATTAAAATACTTTCTTTAAGTTTCCTTACATTTTATTTCAAAACTGTTTTGTGATTATTTATTTATATGTAAAATGCAAAAAAACCCTCTGTTTTTGCATGCTTTGAAATTTTACCCACCTCCTTCGTGGCTGTTGAGGTAATGCGCGTATAATTTGTTGTTAATTTAACAAATTTTACTCATTAGGCTGCTTTAATGCTCTAAAGCCACTGGGACAGTGTTTGGGTCTGGTTGTTTGGATTTTTTTGTACAAAAGGCCAGATATGGCTATGCTGCGCCAATCAGATTTGGGGCAGTGAATTGGCTTAGGTTGTTGAATTGAATCTTACTAGGGACCCAAAGAACTGGAATTACTTTGAATCAAACACAAGAGGCAGTTTCAAATTTCATTTTAGGCATAGAGGATGTCATTCTTTGAGTTGGGAATAGGAGATATACCATGTTGCTTCGGGTAGAAAGTGTACACTCAGATACTGAACATTGTACTTTTAAAGTTTCATTTGTTTTATCGAATTTTGATCTCACTTTCATATAAATCTTTCTAACCAACGAGAAGCGACTTAGATGCACACACAGGCACAAAAATTAAATAAAGCCGAGAATTATTTAGTAGTCATCAGAAAATATGATGCATAATATGTGACAAATTCTTTCTGTAAATGTGATTAATATTTCATCTCTATTCAATAATCAATTTTTAAATTTTAATTTAAATAAAAAATAATTAAATTGTTAATCAATTTAATGATTTTAATTTCAATGAAGGTGAAGGTATTTTTTTAAACCTAGTATCAGCAAATAGTCAAAATAATCAATCGTAGACTCATTAATTAGAGATTAATTCTTTTTCTTATCGTTTGACTTGGTCTTGATTGCTCATAAAAATGCCATTAATTTTCCAAACATCAATGTAAACTCAATCCTTTTTGCCTCTCTGTAATGTTCAGACAAGCCGGAATTTAATTCGGAATGAAAGTTTCCATTTCGAGTTATAGTAACATTTTAAAATGAAACAAATTAAAGTACAGAACTCATTTTAATAAAGAAAAATAAAACCTCTTTACTAAGAATTAATAGAAAAGTCTAATGTTTTCTCTGATCGCATTATTTCTTTTTCCACCACGAAAATTATTAAAAATTTGTTCGCTATGATTTCAGTAACAGATGTGAAATGTTTGTAACAGTGTTAAAGCTTTATCGACTAAGCCACTGGCCCTTTGAATATGGCAATGGAATATTTCGTTAATATTTCTAGTTAGTTAAAATTTTTAATGACAGTTAATTCAACGTGTTCTCAATGCGAATTTGGATTCTTGTCAATGGGTTTATTGTAGCGCACGAGGTCATGTTCAATAATCTCTGCTAATAATAAAGGAGAATGAGTGTGTGTCTGTGTGTTGACGATCTACAGGTCAGACCGCTAGACCTAGAGCTACGAAATTTGGCACAAACATAATTTGGAGGTTGGGAATGTGCACCTCAGAGCCCTTTTTCTGAAAATTTAATTATAATTTTAATTAATTAAAAATTAAGCAAAATTTTGGCATTTATCCTTAATTACTTCCAAAAATATTACAGCACAAAAATCATTTTTACACCATCTGAAAGTGGAAAAACAACCTTCCCAACGATATAAATTAAGTTGCCGTACAATGTTTTCTCGAATTTTAATAAATTTAAAAAAAATATTTTTTGGCATAATTTACAACAATACTTATTATTGTTGCAATGCAACTCAAATCGTTTTCATTGTTTCAACAAATATTTCATTGCATGTTTTTCTTTCATTGTTATAATCTGAGGTAATGTCCTAATACATTTTGATTTCATATTTTATTTCATCAAAAGTTTTGTGAAATCTGTAAACCAAGCTCTTCGAGATATTGCTTTGCTTGCATTAAGAAACATATTCAGTTAGCTGAATGGTTATGGTTGCTATGTTTTCATCTTTTCTTAGCATGTTTTAATCCAGCTAATATGACACTGTCCATAACATGTGCTAATAAATGTCATTTTAATTCTGAAATCAAATGCATATTTTACAAGAAGAATAAAAAAGTGAAGATAGTGCCGACAACGTAGAATTGGAGGTTACATGACTTGGTCAGTTATTTGACTCCATTAGGAACATTTACGTAGACAATGATCAGAAGTGGTCGAAGGTCACTATCAGAACATGGGTTAAATATATACCACAATCTGAAGTTTAAAATGATGTTGTTAAGAGAACCAGGAATATAAAATGATGCAAGATTCAATTGAAATCCTATTCCCGGTGAACAAGCTAGTCACCGAAGCCGCCTAGTAAAAAATAAAATAAATTGTCAATGGAGATTATTAGCTTTTTAATTGTTGGCTTTAGATCTCCGCCAATTGTGAAGAGATGCTAAAACACCAGAATGATGAATAAGACATCTTTTAGGCTATGGAGCTCGTTAGAAATGGAAATTTGATTTTCCCAAATAACTTGTTAAGAGGTACCATTCCATCACTAAACGTTTTAGTAAATATGCTGTCCCCAGCAAATTATGGAAAACCATCAGCCAAAACTACCAGCTTATATGTATGCCAAAACCCTCAACTGACTCCTGTAAATGCCAAGAAATTTCACAAAGTAACATTAAATTTCATAATCTCGGGTACAAAGAGAAACTTTAAGTTCTGTAGGAGTTTCGAAAAGAGCATTTCGAAATTCCTACAAAAGGAATATTAAATTTGACCGTACCTTCATCTGTCTATCCCTGCATATCCGGACTCGCACTGAACTAGACATTTTTATTTTTAAATTTGGCATAAATATTGATAACTTTAACAATTTACATAAAAATTCTAGATTTGTATCAAATTTTGGATAAAATCCTTTGAAGAATGAATTGTCTATCCATTTGTTTGAGAATACGATAACTTAAAACAGCATTCAGCTGGACGAATGAAATTTGGTATGTGCTTTTCACACTAAAATTGTAACGTTGCATGAATTTTTGAACCATATAGGTAAGAGGTATCTGTTCCAAAATGCAAACTCGATTCTTTTCATTATGCGATGAAGCTAAGCAAAAAACGCGAAATTATTTATACTTATTTTCCACATAAGATGGGTTTAGTGTGTTATTTTGAAATTTTTTGTGCATCTTTTGCTCCTCAACCCTGCCGCGTGGGGTTTTATATACAAGTGGGTGACAGAAAAATGTGAACACTTTGGGATTTACATATTTTTTTGAATATCTCTTAAAAGCCTGAATGGATTTTCTTTGAATTTCGACCATGTAAAGAACGAACATTAACTCACATTTTACGGTGAGGATTCGGTCACGACAGCATTTAGGGGATCGCCCAGAAATTCATGAAGAGAAAATTATTTAGGCTCACTTCGTTTCACAGATACGTTATTTATCACTTGTACTGAACATTGTTTATGTTTAATTTCCACCAAAGATAGGTGTAATATATTACTTTGAAATGTTCCTTATCGCCGACTCGGGTCAAGCCTTACACCCTTAGAGTAAGATAGGTTGGAGTGGGAAATTAAAAAATAAAGAAAAACCACAAAACTTCACTGGAAATATACGACTAAGGCGATACTCCCGATTCTTTACAAGGAATCTCTAAGTCCATCAATTGAAATTTCTCTTTCGCAAAAGTTCAATCAAAATGCCTAGTTTATTTCACATCATTCTTTATTTTTCCTACTCAGCAGAAAAATAATCCCTCTTAAGAGAGCGAGAGTTGCGCAAAACCAAACGATCATGACCTTTAGAAACACCAGACCCCCTCCCTCCAGCGTAGCTCCTAATTCGGAGAGAACGGCACGCACACACACAACTTCAATGAATATCCAAACAGGAGCATCCCCCCCCCTCAACAGAACACACAGGAAAGTTCAAACTACCATTCCAGAGTCGGAAGGTCTTATTAAACCAGTGGGGCTCGTGCCCCGGGCAATTGAGTCATCCTTGTTGTGTTTTCCGCCCTTGGAGCAGCCCCTGCAGACGGAACTAACGAGGTTGTTAAGTGCGAGCCCCGGTCTGTTCTCGAGTATGTTCCCTCTCCAGAAGAGAGATTTTCTTATCGAGGTGTTCTCCGGAAGAGGGAGGGGGGGGGAGCAGAATGCGATTATTCGTCTGGTTTGCTTGATTTGGAGGGGGGGGGGGGGGTGGTGCGGTTAATCGGGTATAACAACTTCCGCAACCTCCTTCGTGAGTCATAGGATTCGGTCATGCCTAAGGTGAGACTAGGGCAATATTTGGAATTGTTTTGGTTTATATCAGTGGCTCATAACTTTTCAGCACTGTAAGACTCACTTTTTATATGAATTTTAATCGCCCTCGATTTTTCGCATTGCTTTCACTTGCACTTTTTCTCCCTTCCAATGCATTTCGGATTTTTAAATAATTATTATAAAAACACGTGTCATTCTTCTATAGATGAGAAATCCCCCGACAGTGTTATTATTTAAAAACGAAGGCCGTAAAACGAATTTCGAAATGACGCGAGATTATTAATTTATGATTAGAGAAATGCATCGAGTTTGAACGGCGCGGTGACTCTGTATTTAAACAGAAATGATTCAGAACAATGGATCAAAAAAAGAAGACTGATTTTCAATATTTAAATAAGAAATAATTTATTACCTGTACATACAAGGTTGATATAATTAAGTTCACCTACTAATAAGACCCTAGAGTCGGTTCTATGGCTCTAAATGAAACAAAGTTTCACTAATATGTACTACAAATATGCGCTCTATGAAAAAAAAGAAAGTTAATATTTTTGAAAAGAGATGGCTCTGCGCCAATATATCTGTGATCGTTTTTGCATTTTCTTTATTACTAAAACAAAATATAATCGTTCATTTGAGTTTTATTTAGTTTAACTAAAAACGCTTCCGAAATTGAATAACCCGTTTAAAATACCGTTTTTATGAAATAAAAAGCACCGCCTTACACTATTTTTTCTTGTTTTTATAAAAAAAGCGAAGAAAAGGTGGAATAGAAAGAATTTTCCATGAAAAAATAGTGTGAGGTGATGCACTTTCTTGCATAGAAACGTTATTTTAAAAGAAAAAACACACTGCGTTTAGAACTAAATTTCGGCAGCGTTTTTAGTTAAAAAAACCTGAAGTGAGCTATTCAATATTGCTTCAGTAATAAAAAATTTTTGCAAAAATCATCTCCGATATTGATGAAAATTTTAACTTTTTTTCCTTTTCTTTTTTTCGGTTTTCACAGAGCGCATCAATTGTACTAAATTCTAACGAAATGTTGTTTCGTTCGGAGGCATTTTATTTTTGTAGCAGCTTCCTTCGGCGACCATCTAGTTAGCCCATCACATTAATAGCACTAATACTGTTATCTCTACTAACTTTAAAATTTTTAACTTATTGGACTTTTAGTAAGCCTAAAGTATTTATTGCTGCGGAAGATAAAAAAAAGAATTGAAGTTAAAAGTGCTGATAATAACACTCAGAGGGAAAATACTTATATGAATAGACTGTACTATAATAAAATATTTTAACTATTAAAATCATACATGATATTAATATTTATTACAGTAAATGTATTATTTAGCATATTAGAAAGTACATGCTGAAACTAATTCTAACACGTAAAGGAATAACAGAGTTTTATAGCTACAAGTATTTTTCCTATTAAAATAAAGAAAATTACAATTTTTTACGAAATTAGCACCTAAATATATCCATAACTTTAGAAGTTACGGCAATTGTCTGAATAATTCATATGTACAGAAAATACATCAGATGAAAATGAACTTATGTTTAAAATCTTTCACACACCCATGATGAAAAAAATCTTACATTCGTAAGGTATAAAAACTCTCACCACCTTTTCAAAGTTTAAGTGTTAAATTGAAATTTCTGAGTAAAAAATGTTTCTGGACTAAACTACCTGCCCTTCCCCTCCCCCAAAAAAAACAACCTCGCTTACAGCTCGGACTGGCTCGGCTTATAGCGAGCATTCGAAGTGACATTGTTTCAATAAGATTCTGTATGGTTTCAGCGCTTATTGTCGTCCAGATTTACAGCAGTTTGTCACCGAGACACTGAACTGACGACAGAAGAAACGAACCACCCCGTAATCGGTGCTCCAGCAAATCCTAAAGATTTTCGATTGGGTTAAGATCCGGACATGTGGTGGCCAATTCATGTTCAAAAATGAGTCCCCATATTCCCTGAACCAATTCTGAATAATTAGGGCTCGGTGGATAATGGCATTGTTGTCCTGGAATATACCAGTTCCATCTGGGAAGAAAAAATCCTTTGATGGGTTGACCTGGTCATACGTTTAAGTAATGCTGTGACTTCATTTTATTGTCGCATAATGATGCTGATCCCAGATCAGACCCTTGAAGTAACCCCATATCATAATATCATATCAGTATGCAGGCCTCCATTGGCCTGCATGCTGGGCACTATGCATGAAAGGTCCATCGCTTCGTGAGGTTCCTCTAACCCTGGTGCGCCCTTCTTTCTGGAATAGGTTGAATCTTGTCTCATCAGACCACATGACATTTACCCAACGCTCAACAGTCCAATCTGTATTCTGCTTAGCAAATCGAGCTGTTTTTTACGGTTAATCGCCAAAACAAGAGGTTTTATTTTGGGTCTACAACTGTTCTCGTTGCATTGTGCGTGTTGATATGCCCATATGTTCCGTTTTAAACACTACCGTAAGTTCAAGAGTTAATTTTTTCGGTACTTACGTATTAACGCCACCGAGGCTACAAATTGGCGGTAATGCGCCAATAAAGAGCAATCTTGTTTACAAAAACCGCCAAATTGGCGGCACTTAAAAACCGCCAAATCTGTAGCTGCGGTGGCGTTGGCGGCACTTAAAAACCGCCAAATTGGCGTTAATACGTAAGTACAAAAACCGCCAAATTTGGCGGCACTTAAAAACCGCCAAATCTGTAGCCTCGGTGGCGTTAATACGTAAGTACCATTTTTTCTGACTTTTCTTCACCAATCTCTTCTGAGATCTTCGGTTCCGAGAACTTAAGAGTTTTTTCCTGCCACATTTATTCCGAGATGTTGACGGTTCATTACTATCCTTCCTGGTTTTAAGAATACGCTGGACACTTCTCAAACCAATTCCAGCGATCTCTTTAGTCGTTTTCTTTGAATGATGCAGGCCAATAATTCGACCCTTTTTAAAATCGGAAACATCCCTATTAGCACAAGATGCCCTACAATATTCATACGATATCTTTACGATGTTGTGCGGCATTCTTAATATCTTAGCAACGTCATGGAGATATCGTGGAATACAGTATGCTAATAGGGATCTTTCCCGCTACCGGGTTGAACAACTTCACACATACTTATTACGGGAAAGCTCAATTGCATAGTGTTACAGCACTATTTAAAGAATAAATTAGCCCCTCCACCTTTTAAATTGCTGTACTACCGAAGCAATCAGGGGCTCTTATGTATTTGCATATTTATTTCATATGGCGACTTTTTTTGGCCAGGAAGTATATATCGGTTTTTCTTTAACAGAGGGAAGACTTTTAATTACAATATTCAATGAAAAATGAAATAGATTTGATTTCCTGACAACAATGAAATGTATTGTTGCATATCATATTTAAAAATATCTGTACAAAATTAGGAAAATAATTGCAAATTGCACGACAGCTAATTTTGTAATATTGAAAAAGATAATGATTTGAATTTTAAGACGGAGAAAAAGTAATTTTTGTGCAGTACTGTTTTCGGTTTTTATCAACTAATAACGCCGAAATTTTGCTTAATTTTTAATTAATTAAAATTTGAAAAAAATTGTTCTCGCCATCTCTCGCAATCCATACTCAGCCCTTAAAGTAAAAAAAAAAATAATTTTTTTTATTCGTATACCTTATTCGATAACTTTAGGTCCATTAGTGTCTGTCTTGTAGAGATCTAACAGACAGACAGAGAGACATCACAAGAAAAAACATATGAGTAATACAAAATGTAATTTGATATTAAATATTTATAACCGCTAAATATTTACAATCGATAATTAAATATTTATAATAATATAATTTAAAATCGCGAAATTCACTGCAATTGGAGGAGGCAAATTCAACAAAAGTTATTGAAAGGGGCTTGTACTCGTAGCTAAAAGTGATATGAAATTCTGGATACTAATTTCTTGAAGTATTAGAACTATGCTGCAATTACTGCAGTGATTAACTTCTTTTAAAGTATGCAGTAAGTTAACATTTCTATTGTAGAACTACCGGAGCTGGAAAGTATAATCCTTAGTTTTACTATGTTGCGTTTAAAGCAACGTTTGCATGTGAAACAGGGCAGCATTTTTTTTAGCATTACCACCACTAATTCGAGAGACATCTTTTGTTGCATAGGAAACCTTAAATGCGAATTTGAAGCTAATTTTATGAGTAATTAGTTAATTAGAATGCTGACTTAGTTTTATCTAGATTGGATATTTATTGGAGGGAGGAATTCTTAGTTTCAGATGATTGAAAGTAATAGAGTAAATTCATACCCACTTAAAGTGCTTCTTGCCATTTGAAACTTAGCATCTAGTATTTGTAATTCGTAATATTAAGAACATTTTGCTTTTCAAGCTGGTTTATTTTTTGTTTTATATTTTCTTTGGTTAAATGATTTTAGTTCTTACATCAGAAATTTAATTAATTTCTCTTTTTCTCCGTTATTATACATTTACATCCGATGTTCAATTTATTAGTTCTCGAATTTTTTATTTTTTAAAAATTTATTTCTCTTCATATGTTATTCTTTTTGAGCCTTATTAAAGGAAGTTGGTTTGAATGAAAGTTTTTATTTTTTCTTTTGAAAACGGTTCGTTTAGAGAGCTTCCGTGTTTTCATTTATAAACATCGGGAAAAATCGTTTCCTTGTATTTCTCTCTCTCTTTTGTCTTTTGAATTTAAAGAAATATGGATACCGATTTTCTTTTTGTCTTTTTGACATTTTTTTTTATTTTGCAATGTATGTTTTTATTGACATTTTGTTCGTCCTAAAGATTTTTTGAAGTTTACATTTTTAATCAGCAACGCTGGGAAAATTCTATACATATATGGTTTATTGTTTAAAAGTTTAAAATAGATGTTCTTTTTTCAAATGATTTTTATTTTTTACATTAGAAATTTAATTACAGATTTTTTAAATATATTTTTATTATATCTTAAATTTTATTTATTTCATTTATTATATTTACATTAGCATAATTTGTGTTCTTTGTCATTATTAGGTTAATCTATTCTCGTGTTTCTTCTTCTCGTGTTTTCTTTCAAACCAAATTGTTATAAAGTAATAAAAAGGATAGATTTGAAAGGATATTTACTTTTGTTGGGGAAAGATAATGACAATATTTGTAGGAAAAAAGAAGCAGGTATATGAAAAAAATATGGATCCTGAGCAACATCGTGTTAGCAGCTAGTAAATGCATATTCATAAAACAAGGGGATAGTAGAAAAGCTAGGTTGTAACCTATAATAGGAAAACTTTGTTCCCTTGTTCGCCTAAGTTGGCCTACACCCTCCAAGCAATGGATGCTATTTTTATTTAATAATCTTAAAACACAATGAATATAGAAGCTTTAATCGTGTGGTATTAAAACTGACTGAATTTTGAAAAGATTGGTATTAGATACTTATACGTATGATAATACTAATAATCTCTGCATAATGGGTTTTACAAGAATAATGACCAATTTCTGCTTGTCTTTTTAAACAAACAGAAATTGGTATAGATTTAGTCCACTCACTTTTTTATAATTTGGTAGAATTGGCTCACTTTTCTCAAATTTTTTATTACATCACTTTCTATTTTATATGCTAAAATAAATATGAACAAAAATATGTCGAGGAAGCCTTAAGGCATTAAAAGCACAATGTACATTATAACTAGGCTTAAAACCTTCTTTTCTAATTTTTGTAATCTATAAACTAGAGAAAAATTTTCTTACGGTAACCGTCTTTCCCTTTTGAATTATAACATCTAAGAGACGTGCAACAATAGCGCACTTTTTGATACAAATTTTGAGCAAAATGGAAACAATTTCAACACAGCGTAGGATGTTAGGCGATAGATCACTGAGTTGTATTTAGTTGCGATTTTAGATGAAATGTGCAGCTACGTTTTTCATGTGATTTTGATATCACATGAATTGAATCGATTCACAAAAGTGTTAAGGAGACATACGACTCTTGAACCTCGAATAAATGGGGGGGGGGGGGGGGGGGGTGAAAAATTCGATACATTATATTCATGAAACAATTCAAATAACAAACTCACTTTTTTTCTAGAAAATATCTGTTCTTTCTCTTATAGTACTCACATTTTCAAACCTTTATATTGGTATGTATTCATTTGAGAAAATAATACATATGGGTATAATTTTAGGAGAAAAAATGAGATAGTCATGATTACGGATAAAATATTGGTCTAAATACAATATTTAGGGCATCTAAGTAATTCAAACAGTCTGTTTAAGAAACTGAACCACATTTTATTAACATTTAAATTAAATTTATATTTTATATACCAATTTGAAATAAAATGTTAAGAATAGTTAAAATTTCAACTTTTTCTTGCCTCCTCAAAATACTTCATTGGAGAATATATGTATAAAAATTGTGGTTCAATTTGTAGAGCATAGCACAATATACATTCAGTAAAAATTTCATGTAAAAATATTCATTAGTTCTTGAGATAATTAAGAAAAAATAGTACTAGAACATCTCACGGGCCCTCAGCACTATCCTGACAATGGACTCGACTCCGGGACCAGGGGCGAGGTGTCCCGTAATCAAGAAGAAGAAGTTCTTGAGATATTGTGCGTGCAATATAAAAAAACACATTTTGAGATATAGAACTTTAAAGATGGCCATTTTTAATGTTACGTTGAACATCTATTACATTTTCTTTCATAACTTTCATAATTATGGGCATTTTTTAACGCGGATTGTCTTAAATTGTTCAGAAAATACTGGGAAATAATCGTATGTCCCTTTAATCTGTAGTTTCTTCTTGTAGCCAGCAACATACGCACTGATTTTCAGAAAGGCAATGAATTGTGTGATAGCAGTTAAAAACGAAAATAAACTACAAAAATACAATATTTTATAGTAAGTTAATCAATACCTTTTCAGTCCTTTTCTTGAGATAGAATAATCAGTTTAAACTGTGATTTCAAAAAAGAAAGTCGTTTTCAGTATCTCGTAATATTCAAAAGTTTTTCAACAAAATAGCCAAATGATTGTAAATTTCCAATTTCTTAAGATTATTTATTTTTTTTTGGAAAATTTTGATATGTAATATATTTTTGAAACTGTCACGTGTTCTAAATAATTTAATTTTTAATGCGAATCGAGTTTCAAGTTATTCATATATCATTATAGGATAAAGATTGATTTTTATTGATTTCTCTAATACAGCGGCTCTGAAAATTTTGGGATTATTGAGCCAACTTTAACTGTCAGTTCTATTTGTGCCCCCATTCAACAGGGTATTTATTAAATTAAGCTTATTTTCTAATGAATTCTGAACAAATAATTTCGAAGCAATTTTTGTGCCTTTGAATTTTTTTAAAACCATTTTTAAGGCAATTTTTATTTTTGCATTAACAGAATGTATCGTTTCTTACTTAGATTTCATTGGTTGGGTTTTTTGGTATTTGTTAATCTTATTTTTGTTTTTTTTTTACGTACAAATGTCTTGCTATTTTTGCGATTCTCTGAATGAGAGAACCCTACATTTTAAGTATCACTATTGTAATATCTTGAAATACAATGCGCATCTCTGATAGAAATATTATACAATACGTTGATATACAACGTTTGCTCACTTTAGAATATTTTTAAAACTGTTATCCCCGGAATTTAAAAAAATATGTTGCATAATTTTACTATTATTTGACATAGATTTTAGTTTCTTAATAATTTCCCCTTACAATATTTGCTTATTTAGACGCACATGTGCAAGATTTTCGCCTAATCCTTCTGTACCCAACAAGTAGCAGTGGGAGACTAAAAAATATGGTTTTCATGGGAATATATATTATTTTTAAAGATTTAAAAAGATACAAAATCTTCTGTTCTTAGTTCAATCTATATGGTATTCAACTTTTACCTGTATAATGTCATTTGAAGGACAAATTTTGCTTATAATTGTTTGCATATGTAATGATATATATAATAGGCAATGATATAGTTTGTCTACCAATATATAATTCTTAAATAGAGAGTAAGAAAATTTCGCTTTGCAGTATTTTTTATTTGAATTAATATTCTATTTTCTTCGGAATATAATATTTTATTAACCAACACTTTTTCGGTAATTTTAAAAATGAAAATGGTTTTATTCTGATTAGTTTAAAACTATTATTCTTTTCAGTAATTTTTATTAGATAAAAGCTTGAAAAAAGATATTGAATGCCAAATTGGCGTAAAGAGAAGTTTCTCTTACTGTTTCCAAGAAATTTGCTAGGGTATATATATTTCAAACTTTATTAAGGTGACACATTACCCAAAAAATGGCCAAAATAACAATTTTCATTTTATTAGCGTATTTCGTTGCTCTTATCGTTCTACGTATTGTATCAAAATTTCAAATTTGTACTTTTAATATTTCAGAAGTTAAGTTATATAGATTTTTTATTTACGTGTCTAATGAAAAAACATACGCAAATCTAGCTTTAAATGGCTTTTCTCCATGTTCGACTTTTCTTCATTCGTTTTAAAAAATGATAAGGTTATTTTCCTTTTTTAAGATAGAGATTTCAAATTTTTTTTGTACTCGTTTATCGTTATGTATATGATAAAACTATGCATGCAATAAACATTCAATCGCTTAGTTTTTTTTATATTCAGATATAAAATAGGTACTGCTTAAATTTCTTCATTTTTCATTATTTAATTCAGTATCTTATATATTTAAGCGAATAGATACTTAAAATCAGTCACAGTTTTTTTGTGTAATATAGTTCAGTGAATCTACAAATAATGTGAAGAAAAAAAATATTCATATTTGAAAAGTAGAAGCAGGATTTTAAAAAATTGAATTTTCTTTAAGAAATTTAAATTTCAACTGAACAAGCAGATCAAATGGATTTTCTCTTCAAGATGCTATATGATTATTAAGTATCCATCTAATCAAAACTTTTTTAATCAAACTTCAATTAAAAAAAATATTGGGAAGTAATGTGTCATAAAGATCCTCGTCTATAGCTAAGTTTATATCTTCTTAGTTGCAACCATTTTGCTCATTCCGGGACACACGTGTTGTGTGGGGTAAGCTAGAGAAATCTATAACATTATGTTCAAAAGATTTGGTATATTAGGAATCAATTGAAAGCTCGACAAACGTTTAATCTTACTCTGCTAGATATCATTTAAACTGATCGAATTAGCGGGTTTATATAAAATTCGGATCAACTTTCTATAAAATGGTATTCGTCCATCTATGTATTTCGATTACGACATATCACATTCTCACATGTCTCCCAATTCAATGACTCTCACTTTATTATGTTTGTGGGACATCCGGATAAAAATCGAAGCAGGGTATCATGTATTAATTCGATCAGTACTTTACTTCAAAGCTTCCGCTCAACTGAATTGTTCCAACTAACCACGACAGTCTTTTTTATCGAACTCTTTAAGGAATTCATGCACATTCATCCACAAATCCATCCTACCCCCCTTCTCCCTTCAAACTGATAAATCCAGATCAAGGAAGTACTTGGAGGGGCGTTGTCAGTCATCCTTCATCGCCGTCCTCAACCAAAGTGAGGAGAGTCCGTCCCATCTCAAGTCCATCCCCCCCTCCTCAACATTTCCTACAAACTCCTGTTTCTCCTCTTTAACTGTACCCCGTACCTTCTTCTCCAGGACACGCAGGTGCAAAGCTCAAGTAAACTAATCATAATGGGATGCGTTGCATGGGTGACTACCCCATGTTCCTCCCTTGCATAACTTCCATGATCGTTTGGTTTTTTTGGGGATGGGGGGGTTGAAAGAGGCGCTTCCCTCCTCCTAGCATTTATGCGCGAGGAGAAGAGATTAGATGGTGGAGAAGTGTACACACTTTGTTGGAACAAGGAATTCTCTTCAAGTTAGACCAGGCATTGGTAATTATTTTGGGGATTTGTCCTTCAAATGACCTCTCCTAAAGTTTGGTCCACAAGTCTTTTGGAGAGGTCTGTGTGGGTTTACTCTGGTTTTCCGCAGTATATAGTCTTTGTTCTTTTCTCTGTTATTTCATCCTCAGAGATTTAGTCTTGTTTTTTTAAGCGAGCAGAAAATAACCTTTCTGAAGGGTCTTTGACCTTTTCAAACGAATAATAAGCTTTATTTGCAGGAAAAGTGTGCTTTTTCAGGCTAAGTCTAATGAAATTTGCTTCCATATTTTATATAATGATCAGTTCATCACTTTTAATTTCTGTAATATATTAATGCTTTTGAGAATCTTCAGTTATTTTCAGAAAGACATATAGGTTCCGTTGAAAACCTATTATCAGATACATGTTATTTTTTTAGAGAGCAATGGTATAGAAACACATAGTGAGCAATACATGAAAAAAAAA
>BGPR01014380.1:8830-31377 GCA_013235015.1 Araneus ventricosus | reverse complement strand
TAATGGAATAGTATTTATTGCCTTCTTATCCTGCGTTATAAAATATATGTTAAGTCGTTCTGTTTTGAAATCAAAGTTATGAGGCAATTCACGAATTATCAAAATATGCTGTCCAGAATTGCAAGAAATTAATCTGGACATTTTCTAATCCCTAATTACATTCATTAAACCTGAACTATTTAGGAATGTCGTAATTAAAAACTTTAATAAGATAAATTCGTTCTACATTTGGAATTTCAAACTTGACTGATATTTATTTAAAAGTGTTTAGGCAACGATGACGACTGCCTTTCTTTTGGTTTAATTGTTATAATTAGAAGTCTTAAAAAATTACTGCACCATGTGATATTCTGATGTGAATTCTTTCGCAATAAATAATCTATTGGCAGCTTCAAGCATCATGAAATTCAATATATAAGCTCCCTTTCAATTTAAAATTTGAAATGTTTAAATATAATAAAGTTTATTCTATGTCAAACTGTGTTTAAAAATTTCTCATTACAAAGATTACGTCAGAATTCGGGCATCACTTTCATTATATGAATGAAAAATTGTATGTTTATTTGTAAGCATTAAAGTAAAATATGTATTGCGAAGTGTTTTAAAATCGTACCCAATTTTATAGCCATCATTCTACCCATATGACATTATTTTTTGAAATTAAGATTTAGTTTCAGCTTACATTTTCAAAACTGAACAATTCTGGCTATTTTAAAACTATAGTAATAGAAGTTATATTATAATATATGTTATTTAATACCCTATAACTATAGCTATTACTATAGTAACTGTAACTATAGCTATTTTTAGCAAAGTTTTAAATGAAGGAATTCCGAACCTTTTCTGATTAAAAACATTTTTCTCGTAACATGGAAATATTCATAAGAATAGATGATTTTCCACATTATTAAAAAAATAGTTATTAAAAAAACTGTAACTTTAAGATTGTTTAAAATAAGTGTTGTTTTATTTCTTACTGACTCATTATTCATCCTTAACTCTTTAATCGCGAGACGATTTTTTGACTTTTTTCTTCTATTCCTTTTAAAACCGGTACTTTTGGGGAAGGATGAGACATGAATTTTACTCTCCCAATCTGGGTGGTCATTTACGCCATCGTCCCTCCCCCTGTTATAACCTCCTCTTAAGGCGCACGTAAATGGGATGTGGTGGGCAACGATAATTGCACCCTCTACCGCGCTAATCTACAAAGTGATCTCAGAAAATCCACTCTCCTCAAAAGGAGACAACCGCCTCAGACCGACCTTCCTCGCTGTTAGGGGAAATTTCTAGACCACCCCGGACCGCCTCACTCGGTGTGAGAGGGTTAAAATACCAGCACGTGAAATTCGATTATTTGGAAAATATTTTATGCAGCTCAAAGAAATATAAGTAGTGAGAGTGGAAACAAAGAAATAATAATATTCTTTCTGAGTATTATTTGTGAACGTGAATCATTTTTTCCAACTTATAATACAATCCTAATTTTCATCATTATTCAGCAAAATATAAAACGGATATCTCGATACTCTTCAGTATATTTATATAGTCACACATTTGGTATCGTGACAAAATTTAAGATACACTTCTAAACTTTTCTATATATATATATTTTCTATATATATATATTTCTATATATAAGTATATGGTATAAGTTTAAAAGTATATGGACGTAACAATTACGATAAGGTGTATTTTGCCTTTCAAAATAATTTTTCAGTTTAAACCTTTAAAATGGATATTTTATCCTCAAATGATGCACAATTTCGTGTATTTTGCTAAGTTGTTATTTGTTTAAGCCTTGAGGACCATATGGGCGGGCTTTCTTTTTTATTTATTTGCGTTAAAGTAGGTTTTCCACCGGGCCCATCAACTTCCGGTTATGCCAATGGGAATCTTCAAAATTTCAACACTTTGTTTGAGGATATTAATTAATTTTTAAAGTGAAGTTTTTTAATGTTATGCCTTGAGAATACTTTGAAAATATTAAATTTAATGTTCCTATTGTTGTAGCTCTCAATGTTTACTTAAAATAAGACCAAATTTTGTGGAAAGCCTGTCATAATTATTCTTTATCGCTCTTTTTGGCGATTTCCAAGGTTCGTTTGGCGGTTCAAGTTTTAACCATACGATTTAGATTATCACTGACGGTTAAATTTTTAACCAAACGGTTTAGCAAATTCCAATCGTTCCATTTAGAATTTAAATCCTTTGAAAGTATTTTTAGCTGATTTAAAAAGAAAGGATTACACAAACTCAAAAAGCACTTAAATCAACGCTTTGTGTACTAAAGAAAGAATTGATTCGAACTTGGCGCTTGATGCAGTTTTCAAATGGATGTGGAGATTGCTAAATCGGAGGGTTGCCGGAAACCGGTGTGTGAATTTAACAAAAATATCCCAGAAAACTCGTCCATATAAATGCAAATATTTTAAATTGAAATTTACAATATTTATCTTTATTGCATTGAATGAAAATTTCTGATCTTTCAAATGGCCCTACAAGTAAAAGATAATTTTCGACATAGGTTAATAGCTAATTCCATGACCTTATAACAAATTTCATGATTTATCACGATTTTTGAGTACTTCTCTAATGAGAGGACCGAATTGCATTTTAGAAATATGTCCGAGAGAGAATAAATTTTAAGCTTGTTTCCGAACAGTTCTGAAACTTATTGAAACAGAATTTGGATTTTGTTTCTTGCTGCGAAATGAAATATGCCAATGGTTTAATGTCGAGTATCACGTAAAATTGAAATGACATGACTGTCACGTGTCATGTTTCAGAGCAATTTCACGTTGCCTTACTTTGTGACGTGTTTTTTCCCTCTTGAAATGTATCACGTGACATTATGAAGTGATCAAAATTTTTCTGAATTTATTGAAGATTAAATGCCTTTGTTTAGATATTTATTACCAAATAGGAAAGCATCTGTCGAGACTTTTGAATATAGTCTCGTTCAAGAAAGAAAATATTTTGATTTATATGAAATTTTTTTTGCTGATACGAGCTTAAAATTCTTTAATTTATAATTGCATGAGTTTAGACAATATTGCATTTAATGTTTAGTGCTCTTAAGAATTTCTTTAACTATAAAAATGATTGAGGAGCTTCAAAATTTCTGTTAATTTAGTTCGAATTTTTCTCAATAGATGGAGATAGGTTTGCTAGATTATAGACTTAAGATCCTTTGTTTCTAAATTGTTATGAAGGCGTTGTTTATACTGGTATATTTGGTAAAAGGTAATGTTAATTTTATCTTCTATTTCCTTGTTCGCATTGTTTAAGAAGACTTTCTGAATTTTTTCTTATTCAAGAAAGGGTTTTTCCTACATTATTTCAATTATTGGATAAATTCAAGAATCAGAGGGGATATTATTTGGCTATTAAGTCATTCCCTTGACGGGAACTTTATCCATATTAGAACTCTGATGGCGAGTGGCACTTTGAAAAAGTTCTCCATTCGAGTTCTCTTCCATTTTTTTCCATTTTATTTGTTTAAGCTCAATACGTTATAACTTTTATTGAAGCATTTCTTATGTTGTTTCATTCTATCTTAATTGGTTAGTTGATTATAGACAATATTGTTAATTCAATCACTGGATGCTCCTGCGTTGGGCGCAAAAGGTATAATGTTATCACTATTGTTTACTTCTCCTGCTTCTTCTGTATTTTCTTCTTTGTAATTAAATATCTTAGTGCTCTTAAGGTATCCGACTGTGTTCGGAGACATTTTTTTGAAAAATAACTTATATATATTTTTAATGTTATTTTTCAACTGCATATGTTTTAAAACAATAGAAATATTGTAAAATTAGGCTTTCAAAATAATCCTTTTTTAAAAAAACTGAGAGATTTGAAGAAAAATGACTAAAATATTTGCCTTACGCTAACAGCCATAGACAAAATCATATTCTAAATATACATAAATCCTTGTAAGAGTACATTTTTATGACAATTATCTGCTTTATGCTCTAAAATATTTCTTGTACTTCAAAATAGTTTTGAAATATAGCTGAACATATTTACTAAACTGGTAATTTTTCATAAAAATGATTTTCGTTTATATTTAAGCACTTAAAAATAATACTTGATTTTAAAATTGACCTTAGTTTTTAGAGGAAAACATCAAGCATATTACAGAAAACAATCTCAGAAAATTTCATATGAATACTTGAATAACTTGTTGAGAAATCATCGTTACGGTCGACAGTTTTCCTCAAAAATATCATTTCTCAGAAAACGAATTTAAAATTTTCATGCGACTTAAAATAATGCTTACAGTTCGGTAATAAAACAGCTGTGACTCCATTTGTAATTCACGTAGAGTAAAAAGTGAGACAGTTTTAGAACGCTGATTAAACAGGCTACAAAATTAAGTCATTAAAATTTTTTGATAATTTCATCAAAAACGACGATTTTAAACCAGATAGAAGATATTTATATAAGTCTACCAAGTCAAAATAATGCTAGCATTTTAAAACATTTACGTATTTAATTGTTCTAATTATTTATGATAAAATATCTTAAATATTCGATGCCAAGGTGGCCGAGTGGTTTGATTTCAGGTTCGGGACTGGTTGGTTCATGGTTTCGTAGTCTGATTTCAATACAGGTCTTTCTTGAAAATGTGCCTGGTTCACGTTAATGTATCCCACTAGGTTGAAGAGGTGATATTCGAAGAAAAATTCAAAAAAAAAATTATGATCTAAAAATAAAACCACAACATTTAACATTCTAAATTATTCTTTGATTTTATTCTTATTCATTGAATATTTTATTTCTTGATATTTATTTCAACTAATATGTTATTTTATTTTTTAAATGTGTTTGGTGAAAAAGGAAAATTTCACTGAAATTGGTCCGCGAAAAAAGTGATATCTCCAAATCAATTCAATAAAATTCGTTGAAATTTGGTACACATGTGTCAGAAAAATGAGGATGTAATAGATCGCAGATATTATGATATCTTTATTTAGTCATATTTTAGAGTCACTTTTGGTTCGAAACATAGGAGAATTTTAGCAAAAAATCAATGTTGAAATAAAGTTTGAATGCTCATAAAATATTTATTTATTAAAATAAATTTTATCTTGCTCTATATTACATTTTAGATATCTTGAAAAATACGCATGTGAAACTAAAATTAAATATGTCTCATATTTTTTCAATTATGATATTTTTCTTAACATTGAAATTTTTATCAAAATTCTTGAAAAAATTATTATTTTTTAAAAACTACTGATGATATATGGATTTTTATTTCTAATTGTGACTATTTAGGCCTATTTTTATTTAGCTAAGTAAGTCTTTTTTGCATGCTTTTTTAAATATTTTTTTTATCCGAACCTAGTCGCATACCTTAAACCTGAAGTCGTAGGTCCGTTGGTGTGGTGTGGACCCTGTGTCATCTCAGGTGTTGTTCCCGTCAACTGACTGGGGTTGAAAATTGCGCAGACCGTCCCCAAAATAACCCTCGTTTTACTGCGAAACGGGACGTCAATATAACTAAACTAAAGGCGGTGAAGATCTGCAGTTGGTACAGGCAAATCGAAGATACATTATATCGATTCAATTTCAACTCCGTGAGCAAAAATTAAAAACAAAAATGAAAATCATTCTAAACTTTGACTATATTTGATTGTCGTGGACACAGTTTATGACTGTATATTTCATTCCTTTCTATAAATAAAAGAAGTTAATTTTTTATGCTGAAAATCTTTCGAAACATTTTAACGTTAAATCCTTAAATATTATTCTCATTCTAGTAAATAAATAACTTATTTTTAAGTTTCATCAATCATTAAAACTTCTTAAAAAAGAAGAGTATAACAATGTTACTTTTTATTTTCTTCTTGACATTTAGATAACGATGTAAAAATATTGAACTGATTTTATATCCAGGTAGCAGGGAACAAAAACTTTTCCCATTTGTCATTAAAAATCAATGTCCTCCTATTGGAAAAAGAATTGCTTCAAAGTCACGTTCCTCGACCACAGAATGAGCACTAACTTGTAAGATATATTCGAAGAAAGGAAACGTTTCGTCTTTGATCGATAATTTCAATGTTTACCTTTTACTTTTAGGCTAGAATTGAACTTTCTGTAAAAGACACACCTAAAGAACAAAAGGAAAATGTTAAAGCAATAGTGATTCCAGAAACTTCAAGAAGAAAATGCGTTCCTTGAAAAGAAATGCTTAAAAGACCGTTAGAAGACTCTTTAGAATGGTGCAAAGAAAGGACTTTACTGTAATGGCAGCAATTTTGAAACGCAGCGTTGGAATTTTCGAAAATGTGAACGTATTATATTGAGTGAACAAAATAAAAAAAGATTTCTACATGGACAAGGTTTGGCCATGTTTGCTATTCCAATTTTTTATCCTGACTTTCACTACGAAACGGTTCCTTAGATTTTTAACCATTTCTTTTAAGAATATGATTTTTTTCCATTCAACTCATAACAACCTACGAGAAATGATAATGCAAAGAAAGCAACAAATTATTAAAGGCAAATGTTTTAAAAATATAATGACCATTTGAATATGTAAATTTTTTATTATTTATTTTCCAATGAGAAACATTCAATTATCCAGTAAAGAACTTTTAGCGTAGACGTCTGTTTTGCAGGATTTAAAATGTTCTAATAAATAATAAAGTGTTATTGAAATTCTGTTTATACTTTTAAAACTGTACAAGAAAAACTGAGGTTGTTCTAAGAAAATTTGAATTTGAAAGAAAAGTAAATACGTAAAAATCTCTGAAGCAAATTCTATTTACACATTTGTGAAGAGGACTCATGCATTATTTAATCAAAAACAATTGTTTCTTTTTAATACACTTTCTAAAGAATAAAAATATTTCGAATGCCCTTTTGATCGACCGTACCAATGTTATAAAATTTGAAATGTGTATATTGGTAATATTATGGTTTATAATAAAAAAAGAAAAAGGTATGAAATATCTAAGGAAAAGAATCACGTATCTAAGGAACAGTATCACATATCTAAGGAAAGGTATTATATAGTATCTAAAAGCTAAAATGAATAAATATTCAATATGAAAAATGGAATACCTAAAATAACGAATTTAAGAGCAATACCTTTTTCGTGTCCCAACAAAAGATTTACATTTTTGTCAGGAATTTTTACATTTTTGTCAGGAATTTTAACAGATACATGAGATGTAGAAAGGAAGATGAAATGAAAAATGGAAAAAAGAAAACATTCTGCTACAAAAATGGAATTTTCCAGAAAAATTCAGTAAACCATAGAGAGAACTTTCTTTAAATGAAACAAGACATTATAAAATATTTGTTTAAAAGAAAAATTCCTCGACAATAATTTCTGGAATAATTTTAGTAAACAGCGATATGCAAAAATATTTCATAATGTAGCCTAAATTAAAGGCAGCAGGCGAAATATTTAAATATGCTTTTTCTCTGAGTTCGGTTTTACGCGGATAAATGAAGTTTAAAGAATTTATTTCATTTACTATGCAACAAAGAATTTATTATATTCATTCGCGCCGTGATTTCTTTTAATTAAGAAAAATATAGATAAAAATATTTTAATTGTAGTTTCTGACATCTTGGACTGATAAGGATGCTTAGTTCCATCTTGTACTTGTCGGTGTACTCATTCTGGCATTATGCTATTAAAAATATATTAATCAACATATAAATTTTTATTCTTAGTTAGCAATAAATTAGTTTTTTTCTAATTTACCCTAACTATTTTTGAAACACTGAAGATTTCAGTGTCAAATTTCAGAAAAAATATATGCCTCATTATTATGACTGTAAAGAACATTTTGGGGACTTTTTATGCCATTAAATGCAATAAAGGTCACCATTTCTTCTTAACAGATTCTTTCGTTAGAAATCAATTTAATTTCGCTTGTCACCTTCACTTCCTCTTACCAAAAGCCAAATTCGAATTAATTTTGGATTACCAAGTGATTGCAAGTTATCTTTGTGAATTCGTTATTATGAGATTTTTTCACCCTTAAAGCATAAATGAATTATCAGTTCGTAGAATGAGTTCGTGTTTTTGGAACAAATGATGTTTTCATAATATAGATACTCATTGTGATCTGTGGAAAGAGGAAAGTAATCCTCTTAAGTACTGATGTAATCGGACCTGGAAATATTCGTTAATTTGAAGGAAGAAACAAACCCCGGATTTGCTTCCTTCTCCAAACTGATACCGAGATTGTCTACCATCATGGTTGTAGTCGCGGTTTCTAACAACTGGTATAACCGCATGTTGTGCAGTTTATCACAATTTTGTTTTGTTTTAATCTTTGCAGTCTGAGTTTATAAACATCATTTCATTTTTTTCTTAATCTACTGTAGAGATTCTCAAGGCATCACTTGGACAAAAACAATGATTATAGATTTGGATCCTCAACACATGTATGTCCCAGATAGCAATTTTGGTTTGCAGCAAAGTTGCAGCAATCTTGCTCTGCAAATCTGCAAGCTCGCAGCAAGGTTGACACGACAAGAGTGCAAGCTTGAAACAAGTTTGCAGCACGTTAACGCAAGCTTCGAAGTCAACACGCTTCAAATTTGTCACAAGCTTTTCACAGCCAAATATAGCAGAAACAGAGTACGAACGCAACTTCGGATTAGAAACAGCGACCTACCGCTTCCTAAACCTGACGCTCTAACCAATCGACCAGCTAGACTCTGAGAGGAGAAGATAGATTGTGCGCTAATACATCTTTATCTATACGATTTATTTTAAACTGTTTTCTTGATTTCATTAATTTTTTAAATTTTGAGTTGAGAATACGATTTGAAGTCAAAGAAAGAGCGATTTTCGCTACTAACTACGTTTCGCTAGTAGAATAAATTATGAAATTATAGTTCAAAAGTAATTAGTTTTAAAATGGGGCAAAATGTATGTCATTTTTCAACAAACATTGACTGTTTTTTACGTTTAATTTTGTTTATAAACGTTAAAATTTTAACATTAAGAAAAAGGCGATATAGTTTTCTTTAAAGTGCGAGTTATATATTTAGTAGAAAGATAGAAAATGTTTCAAATTTATTTTTATAAAAAAGTTAGTTTTTTTCACAAATTTTCATTGATTTATTGAATTAATAAACAAGAAGGACGGTCTAGGAGATGCTATTAAAAATCGGATGTTTTTTAAAACAGAGACAAAGATTATCTCTAAGTGTGCTATCATCTTTGCAGCAAACTTGTTTTGCAATTGTGGTGCGAAATTCGTCATGACATCTTCACAGCAAACTTGTTTTGCAAGAGACGGTGGCGATTCTGCCTCGTTACTTTGCAACAGTTTCGCTGCAATGTCGACGCGTCAAATTTGCTATGGCAAGATAATATCAAGTAAAAATCAAATTTGTTGTAAATATACGTGCTATCTGGGGTAGTAATTGAGAGGAGCTGATTGCAAAGTTTATACGTTCGCATCTTAATGGCAACGGAACGCTTCTCGTGCTTGCCGGAAACACTATTCATATTCGCCGGTCTAAGAATTGTTATAGCAAACAAAAAGAAATACAAACTTCTTGTTCTAATGACCTGGAGGTTGAAGAACTTGTATTCGACTTCATTCAAAACTTATAGAACAACATTAGGATGAACGAAAATGCCCGTTTAAGAAATATTTTGTTTGAGGAAACTCTGGCTATATGTTCTCTAAGTTTCATGTTTGTATTGTAACGTTGTACAGGTTTTAAATCATCCCATTAAAAGCATTTTGAAGATTACCTAAACAAGGCCACACAACAACAATGGAAACAATTTTACAGAATACAACCAATCAAATAAAATAATCATAATTAGAAAAAAAAAGAAATTTTTACTTTAACGGCACAACCGAGCAGAATAAAAAAAAATTAAAAAATTAATACAGAAAAAGGACCTCAACGAAAGCAAATTTCCCAAGGATCATAAAACATAAGAATTGGAAAGATAGCCCAACAAGGAAACAAGACAAGAGCAGTTTTCAGAAAATGCATAAAAAGCCACTTGAATAATAGGCAAAACTGCAAAAACAGAAACCACAATTAACCACCGGCCAGTTCGCCACAGATACTCTGAGCAAAAGAAACACACTCCTTTATTTAAGTCAAAGATGAAGAACTCTTCAAGACTCTTTTAAGCCAAGAAGGTGAAAAATATCAAGAGGTTTTAAAAGATGAAATTTTTTTTGTAAATTTGCAAGGAAAAATAAAACTATCAACATTTCCAAAATACTCATATTTACAGTTGGGACTACTCAATTTATTAAAACAAAGAAATTCGTAGGGAAAAGTCCCTGATTGGGAATAAAGAAAATAACCAGTTTATTATGAATCAATAAATTAATATCTACATTAGGAATAAACCCCATGACACGCTCCACTTCGCCGACTCCAACTAAAATTTCTCCAGGAGGAAACAAGATTTTCTTTGCATTTCAATTTGAGAAAAAAGTAATTATATGCCATCAATAGTAGCCTGTTTAGCTTAATGTTCCGCCAGCTCAATCCCTGGGCGGGCGTCTTCACCCATGAGAGACTGACGAGATCTTTAGTTTTGAAAATATTATTTATGATTATGTTAACAAAATTCGATGTGACCCTGAAGCTTTTTAGTGTTTCAATTGAAGTAAGACTTTCCGAGCAAATTTTGACTTTTACGCCATTTTCGAAGGCCTAACCTGCGTCAAAATTAATTGCGGCCAACTCGGCCTGAAAAACAGAGTTAAAAGAATTCAGTTTGAGACAGGACACTAAAAACAAATCGTTATTTTTGAAAACACTTACTTAGATCCCAACGTTTCCATCAATTCCGGATCCATCCGTATAGATTCCAAAATCAGTTCGAAAATCCTCCTTAGCCAAATCTAAAAATTTCTGGATTGCCAGGATAACCCTAGTTTCTCTATTAATGTCGAAGCTGTCAACATTCAAGATATATTGGTGCTCTTTGGGTCTCAAGGTCCAAGGATCAAACTTTTCTCTAAACGCCCTTGCGGAGATGTGTATCTGTATATAAAGGGGTATTCCCATTATTATATTAAGTCCATTAGTAGGAGTGCTGCGATGTGCTCTAGAGATTTTAAGAAGAAAAATCCGCCGTGTAGTCTGGAGCTTACCAATTCGTTGATTATTTAGAGATTCCCCCCAAATAAATAAGCTTATCACCATATAATTAAGATTACTCTATAACTGAAAAATACTAGAATTTTAAAGGACATGAACCTATCGAAGTTTGTAGCATGATGTGATCAAGAATTAAAAATATGGGCCCTAAGTCTACAGAACTTCACGTTTTCAGTGACATCTCCTGTGGCCAAAACCGAAACAGCATTTCAGTTCTCTTTTTCCTTGCATTGGTTGCTACTGGTCGATTCCGAAAGATCGATCAGTACTTCCAGTGCGAAGACGCTCATTTCTAAAATGTGATCGCAATTTTGGGAATGCTAGAAAAAATTTAGAAAAATGAACAGAATTTACCGCAGAGAAATACAATGAATTGTTTCAATCCTCTAAAAAGTCTGGGTTCCATATTATTCAAATCTTTACAGGAAGAATCCTAGATTTAAAAAAAACTGGTGGCATAAGATCTACAAAAGTACAACAAAATATTTTGAAAAGTCATAATTTTCAATTTCAAAGTTAAGACATTTGGAATAATTCCTTACTCAAAGATCATCTGACCACATCTCAGTGCATGGCTGGCCCGGTGAAAAATAATATAATTCTGCAAACGCCAAAGCACAGGAGCAGTCTTGATATCAACAAAAAACGCTAACCAGGAACAAATTGCATTATAACATAAGAATATCCAGAGTGTAGGCAAAGTAGTTACATATACATGTTTCGTGTGATTATTAACCATTTTCAGAAAATGCGTTGATATGGCCAGCAACATCTGCAACAGCTTCAGATGACATTGAAACTGAAGGGTAATAATGAGTACATTTTGTACCTAATGCTTTGAAAACATTCGAAAAGTATGTAAATATACTCTCTACGTTGAATTAGTAATATTTTGAAAAATAAAAGCTTTTCTAACTCTTATTTATCTAGTTGTATGCCTAACTTATAATCAGTCTGAGGAAGAGAATAAATCCATGAATTTTTGTATCGTTCTATTTCACTAAGGAGAGCCCAAATTATCTGCCAAAGTTAAGGGAACAGCAGGTCCATGTAAAGAATTATATATAAAAGTTTAGTTAAAAAAATTAATCAGAAGAAAGACATTGAATTTCTTTTTAATTTTCTGAAAACATAGTTTTTCGATTCATCCCATTTTTCAAAATAATGACTCAAATTAAAAGAAAATAATAGCAAGCATTTTCATATCCGCCTTTTATTTTTAAACAATGCATGATCTAAAATCACCTAGTGGCATTGAGTACGACTAGGTGATTTAGTAACATCTGTTCCTTTCACTACTTTTCATTTCGGAAAGACTCAAGAAACGATTTTAGTACTTCATATCACATCCAGCCAACTCAGTTTTCCACTTTTTTTACAAGTTTTTCAAGTTAAAATCAATCTGCTGAAAATTTATTTCAATGCAAAAATTAGAATTTTGGAACAAATCTGTAATAATAGAAATACTAGAGCAATGTTTATGACATGAATGAATGTTTGCTTCAAATGATAAAACAATATGTTGCTTATAATTGTATAGATATTTATGTTTTTGTTTACATATTTCTTTACTATATCTATGATTATCTTACATCGGTCTTTTTAAAGCATAAGGTCGTTTCTTAGAGCGTGTGTGAACAAGATATTGTATTTAAAAATGAATAACCACTCTTTTCCTGGGACTTAAAGAAAAACACAAAGTTCTTCAGAAACACTGAATTCAGTCATGCGTTCCCTCAACAAAGATATAGTGATTATATTAACTAAAATACCTATCATTCATAAATAAGATATGAACTATATTTTTGACAGCAAACAATTGCTAATATAATAACAAAGTTTTCGTTATAAATCTCTTTGTCAATAAAGCTAGGTCATCAATTTAATTTGGTTATTATTCAAGATTTATGAACAATTTGATAGACACAGAAATAATTTCCAGAACATTTAAAGTTACTTCTGCTCGATATGAAGCTGAGCAAACTATACGTCTATCAGTTTCGTGGCCATGCTAATAAAAGCCTTACCATTTCTGACGTATCGAAATGCTTACAAACTGTTAAAAGATATTTTGGAAATTTTCCAAGAAACCCTCCTAGCCGCTTAACAGAAAATGGTTATTTAATTATTTCGCAGAAACTATTTATTTATCCAGTTAGCTGAATAATAGTGCACCGCGTAATTATTTCTTGATTACAGTAATTTTTAACATGAGTCATAAATAGTATAGGCTGCTTGCGCTTACAAACATTATCAGTAAATGGAAATCTGCCAAATAAAAATAAACTTTCTAAAACGATGTTTAGTCTTAATAAATATTTACAACGTTCCGTCCATTCTTGCTGCACAGTTCTAACATTCTGCTTATTTGTAGAAGAATTTGGGTGCATACTAATTAATATTTTCTTTCGGCAAGTCACATTTTTGAAACCAACAAATATAGGAAGGAAAATATTGCCAACAAACATAATTTATTATCGGTTGCTGAATATTTTAAGTTTATGCCACGATGTCATAATAATGACTATAGCGATGATTTCTAGTTTATGCACTGGCAGCTGTCGAGTTTAAAAAGGTTTGATGTGGAATACTTGTTATTTTTCATTCCACTGATTAAAAAAAAATGTCTTTTATAAATGTTTAAGTTTTCAAAAACAGGATTGACATGTATAAGTCTTATGAGGGAATTGATCAGTCAATTAGAAATGCATAAACATTTATGCAAATGTAGCTATCAGGCGAAATTATGAAAAATTCCGTGAATCACATGAATTGTTCCATGGACTCATGGACTCTTCAATAAAATGTGGAGGCTTCCCACGTTTTGGTTCCATTGAAACTGGTTCCTTTGAATGATGAAATGAGCGGGATACTAACTATTGGCTTTTCCGAATAAAACCCAATAATATTAAGCTTAGTGCAACTTTAGGACGGTTGATTCAAATTCCTGTGACTGCTCCTTATAATCGGTAATGACAGAAAACTATCTTCGTTCACGGGTCTTGCTAATGGACGCCTATGATCAGGTTATCTAGTAATGATTTATTATCTGAAAATGTTTTGAAATTTTTTGATGAAACGTTTTTAGGATATTCAAATTTAGAACAACCTCCATTTGTGTTTTCCTCCATACAGTCCACCAAGTAACTGCTGCCATTATTATCCACTAAAATCTAACTACCATTGAACTCAGACAACCATAGCCAACTATCCGATATCTGATCTGAGAGAATTCAAAAGCTAAAAGTTCTCAGACACCGTGAGTTCGTGGAGGAGAGGCAGCCGTTTAAGTAAGCAGGCTCTCGTCAACCCGATGGTCCAATAATGGTGGTGTGACTCTTTGGGCCCACTTCCGAAGACGGGTCGTATCCCGGTAAAACGGGGGGTTGCTGCATGAGCCGCTCGTAATGGGGGCTATTATGCAGGAACCACAGTGCCCGACTATCTGTTGCGGCGGCCGGTCTTTCAATTGTTTACCCGAATGCTTAGGCAGGGCGGGGTGATGCTCTTTGGTCTTACCGGTTTGGATGGGCAGTCATAGACGGGTGCTATCAACACTCGCACCAGGCGCCCCGGCCCCGCACCAGAAGATGAAGCCTCAACAACTCTAAACATGTTAAATACCTCATCCATTTCCACCAACCAAAGCCGCCAGCCAACATCCCAACCAATGCCCGTATTGGGATGCTGAGTGACGGCTTTGTTGAGTGGAAATGGTGGCCGGAACGAACTGAGGAAGTTCTCCATTTGCATTTTTTCATAACATGCGATCACATCACCTTTTTTAACATCTTTTATTTGAGGTATTATTGCAGAAGTGTTGATACTATTTAAGCTTAAAAATGATATAAAGCCATCTTGAAGAAAAATATGCATTTTCATCTTCCTGTTTAGTTCAAATTTAATTTTTTAAAGAAAAATTCATTTTTTAAATTCTCTACTACTTTTCCAAATATGGATTTTTTGCTTCAAATTTTACTGTTAAATTCACTGAAACATATTACACGAAAATATGCATGTATTTTAAACTGTATAAAAAATTCGCATAAATTCCCCACATAGTATTTTAATGAATACATATTTTTTACTGTATTATGTGGGGTAAAAGGAGGAAATTTAGCAATACCACAATTCATATCTTGTATATAGTAAAATACGTAGATCAGTCGAAAAGTTAGCTGCACTCCTTCATAAAAATTTTTGGTGAAAGGCTATTTTGATGAAACTTTGTGCCAACACTTCTGGCATTTATCTGTATCGTGTGACGTAGCGGCTTTCACGCGGCAATTTTAGTTTGTGTGATAATCAGTCGAAAACATGTATCGGCAGCTGCAAGTGGCGTCCAAATTGGAAATGCGTGCAGTGATTCGTTTTTTGTGGGTGAAAATGTGTAACTGCGCTGAAATTCATCTATAGTTGCATGAAGTGTATGGTGAAAATGCAATGTCACGTCAAGCTATCGCGAAGTGGTGCAACATGTTTGAAAACGGCCTTACAGATGTTGACGACGCTGAGCGAGAGGGAAGACCATCAACTGCGACAAATTCTGAGATCTCTGCTCGTGTGAATGAAAGCATTCTTGCAAACAGACGCGTGGCAGTAGAGGAAATCGCAAATAAACTGGATATTTCACATGGAAGTATGCATAAGATTACTGTAAAGTATCTTGAATTCAGTCAAGCTTGTGCTTTACCCAACAGCTGGAACCCGACATATTGGTTATTGGATGCTGATCAGAAATTTTTCGCATTGGACATAGAAACACTTATGCCACGCCTCTACAAGTGTTTAAATAAAGGAAGTTATTACATCGAAAAGTAGATTTTGTGCGGTACTTTCGTGCGCATATAACATTATTGTAAAATTTTTTTCCTGTTTTGTTTTGTCGAGCAGTGCAACTAATTTTTTGACTGACCCTCGTATCTAAGCATCTGATTGCTTATCCCATGCACAGTTTTATCATATGTATGAAAATAAACAAGTACAAAAATTTTAAAGCTCTATATTAAAAAGGAAAAAAAATCCTTATAATTTTGAAAATATTGAAAGACAAGAAGAGTCCGACATGGAGAAAAAGCCATTTGTAGTTGTCATTTGCGCCTGTATTTCATTTGTCATCTCAGATAAAAATCTAAATGACTTCTGAAATATTAAAGGCACAAAATAGAAATTTTGATACAATAATTGGAAAGATAAGAACATCGAAGCCAATAAAATGAAAATTGATATTTTATACAGTTTTTGGTTATTCGCCCCTTTAATAACCGACTTTTGTTACGAGAACCTACTGTTCAAAATGAATTGAACAAATCATCATGTCTCAGAAGTTACAAAAAGTAAATTGCCGATCAAAATAATATCAAACAAGAATAATCATAGAAGTGGAAGTCATAAGTTTTCTTTTTTTGTAGAGCAACGTCTATGAAAAAAATACAACAGTTAAATTGCAAGATCAAAATAAACATGTCATTTAAGGCTAATCCTCTGTTGTTCAACCAGTGAATACCTTAGAGAATAATCCATCTGTTTTAAGAACAACAGTGATAATTTTAAAATAGCATATGAGCAAAGTAAACTTGCTACAAATTTTATATAGGTTTTATTGAGAAACTCATCTAAATATAACGAAGATATCGTACAAATTTCGCATTTTCGATTTTTTAATATTTTCTTTATATCAAGTCCAATTTTTAATGCAAATACCTTGCACATGTCTGTTTCATCTCCAATATTATCTGGCGGTAAACAAAAATCCATAGACTTAAAATTTGAAATATTTTATGTAAAGATTCAGTCTGATTTTTTATTGTTGACATTCTCATTCTAAGCTTTCAAAACATCAATAAATTTATAAATTTTCTCTATAATAAAGAAATTATTTACACCGAATAGGGTGTAAAGTATATTACATATATGCAGTAGTAAACTCTACTGCTTTAACAATATCAAAGATTTATGAAATACTTGATTCCTTTAGAAAAAGAATGGAAAACAAAATGGGATTTATAATTATCTGCAAGCAAACAAAAATTATTTTAAATATTTTCATTTCGCTAACTAATCTCATTCATAACAAAATAACATTTATTCACTAGATAGTGTTATATTAAATAAATTTGAAGATAAAATCAAAATACTCTGTCTCATATATTATGACCTCATACTCTCAGAAGCGGAATGGTTTGGTTTTTGTAATTAATTCAAGCAAGAGCCATTCTTTGTCTATAGTGCGCCAGACAAAAAGTAAAATTTGTGTTGTCGAAACTAAGATTTAATCCAAATTTGAAGTGGAAAATGCGAAAATGACAGTTCAAACTAATTCTAATATTAAACCATGATGAAGGTGCAAAGGTATGTTTAAATCAGAGAGTAAAACCCAATGGTTTATAAAATGTAAAAAATTGACCGTGTTGGGTTTTACCAATCAGTGTGGAGAGAGCAAATAAAGTTGTTGAAAGTAGCGTAAGCGTAGTGGGTTAAAAGATAGGCATTCGACCAGAATGTGCAAATCAGATAAGGGAAAAATCACAATGAGCACATAGGAGACCGTTCACCTGACAATTAGTGCATTTGGTGAGACCGATGCACTAGCTTTATAGCATAGTGTCGCCTTTTCGATTTCTCAACGAAGGCCACTTTTCTATAGAAGGTTTAAATGGTATAATTTCTAGAAGCGGTGCGGTTTGCAAAAGATTCAGGCACTAAGCCGAATTTGTTTTGAGAAAACTTCTTAAGCTTTATTCGTTCAGAACATCACACTTTATCTAGTGATTTTCATTACTTGTCAGAAGATTTCAGTGCACTAATTGTAAAGATGCGATATCCAAGTCGATTTCTCAAAGAAAAGCCATGTTCTACAGCAAGTTTAATTGGTGGAATTTCCAGACCCGGAAAGGATTGCAGAAGATTCACTCACTAAGCCGCATTTATGTTAAGGAAACTTCTTATTCTTTATTCTTTTAGGACATCACACATAATCTAATGATTGTTACTACTTGTCAGAAGATTTCTGTGCACCAATTGTAAAAAATGTGATATCCAAAGAAAGATATTTAGAGAATAAAAAAATGAATGATTCATTTTGAAGCAAATTTTGACAAAATGCGCCTTTGGCTACTGTTTCAAGGCGTAAAAAAGGAAATAAGGGAAAATACAAATTGTAAAATCTGAAACTATAATATGGCCTGAGTAGACTAGAGAACGATTGGCATTTTAGGAAAGGAAAAGGTTGAAATTTGTGGGGGAAATGGTATTGGTCCAATTTTCACTATCATAATAGATGTGGTAGTTGTGAACACATGTAATAAATTAAAATTTGATAAACAATGAAAAATATGAAGGGCAAAAGGTGATAAATTCTCACTGCATACCTCAAAACTGGGAACGTCAAACTGAAAAGTCAGTAAATCAGTGTCAACACTTAATCAAATAAAAAATTAATTAACACCATTTGATTACATGTAAAAGGGTATTGTAGTTGGCGATATAAGATGCGAATTTCATTTGCTATTAACAGATTGCGCAATTTTTTCCATTTAAATCTCATGCATAATTGTTTCTAACCAGTACAAATATACCTTTTTGTTCAATATAAATACTTTTCTGCACTTAGAAAAAATTAAAAAAACATTAAAAAGGAAAAACTAGAAAAAATATATAAAAGAAACAGAAGAAGTTATCAACAATGATAACAATGCACCTTTTTGCGCGCCCAACGCAGCAGCATCCAGTGATTGCATCAACTACATTTTACTACATTAACCAACCAATCACAAAAGTATTAGACAACAAAAATTCCCCAATAATAAAGTAGTTAAAACACATAAAAGAAAAAAATAGAAAATAAAAGAAAAATACAATCAAATGGAAAAATTGGAAGAGAACTCAAATGGCGAACGTTTTCCATTTGATTGTATTTTTCTTTTATTTTCTAATTTCTTCTTTTATGTGTTTTAACTAGTTTATTATTGGGGAATATTTGTTGTTTAATTCTTTTGTGATTGGTTGGTTAATAGTAGTAAAATGTACCTGATGCAATCACTGGATGCTGCTGCGTTGGGCGCGCAAAAAGGTGTATTGTTATCATTGTTGATAACTTCTGTTTCTTTTATATGTTTTTTCTAGTTTTTCTTCTTTAATATTTTTTAAATTTCTATTATTTGTATTTGTATTTATTAGATTTTGCTGCATATGCGCCATTCTGTATAAAATAAAGAGTCTTTATTAATTAATTTTTAATTAATTCAAAATTTTAATAATTTTTGTAAAATTTATTAATTGTAGCTGTTATTTCTGCACTTATCCTATAATTTGTTTCAAATATAAAAAAACCATGAAAGATCGAAAATGATTAATAAACCTAGAGTTCTTCATATAGGGCAGTTATTATCTCGGACTTTTAAGAAGAGTAATGAAATTTTACTTCATAGTTATCATAAACTTGCTTCTGTTAATATAACTGAAAAGACTTACTGAAATTTATGTTCCAAATTAAGCTGGGTATTAACAGGATAAAACCATACGATCATAGCTTTAGAAAACCTTATTTTATCTATTTCGGGCTGAGTGACTCTTATCATGCCTTTGTTAAATACTTAATAGCCCGGGCACGTCGCATTAACTCTCAGTCCTTTTAAAATCTCATTCCAACTTGTTTCACACGCTGCTGCCTTTTATTTCCGAGAAATTTGGTCTACAGTTTTGCGGATGCTGTTATATTTTATTTGGATCGCCTGCTAGATATTCTGACCCTTTTATCTTAATATCTTTATCTTCTTTTCTTTTCCTGATTTTGCTTTTTGATTTGTTAATTCAATTATTCGCTTATTAATTCTTGGCTTTCGCTTTTAGTCTTACCCTTTTGTGTTAGTAAGAGTGAGATAAATAATATTCCAATTGTTTGAGGTTCTAGGAAAGGAGCTAAAGTTTATAAGTTTTTATGCAGCATAAAATCCTTTATTTTACTCCGAGATTTCGCTCCTTTTGTGAAATCACTAAGCTCTAATTTTAAATTCAGTCTAGATTTTTTATAAAAAAATTTGATTAAAACGATTTCCGATGAATTTATTTCTAAAAAAGGAAAAAATAAAACTCATCGGTTATAGCTCTAACAAAAACGAATTTCTTCTCCCCAGTCATAAAATATTAAATAATTAACGGGTCATTTTGTAACCTACCGACTCATTGAATACTTGATATACGCTTTTTTATATAATCTTAATTTATAATATTTTATATCCTTTTTTTATAGATTAATGATAAGAAATAATCTTTAAAATGGAAAGAATAATAGAATAATCTTATCGTGGAAATGATATAAGGATATTTTCCTGGCCATGTTAGAAACATTTCTAAACAAAATTTTTTAACTTCTGCGTGGCTTTTTCAATCTTCCCCACAATCTCTTGTTATCTTTTCACAAATCTCAACAACAAGTATCGCCAAGCTTTTGGCAAAATTTGATGCAGATTATCAGCTCAACTTTCTCTGCCTTAAAGAATTCGACGACACACCCATTTTTCAAAGCTCAATTGTATCGAATTAGTGGAATCTAGGAGCTTGTGGGCTCATGCGGGGGTCAAGGCCATTATCTGCCAATTACGTTCACTCTGCACGTTTCGGTCTTGAGAGTGAGACACCAGTTCTGATACTTTTACCTCGTATTGAACACCTCGTACATCTCGTATTGAAATAAAGAAATTGGGGAAAAATCTCTCAAAACAAATTAATAGCAACACACAGAATAGGTCAGCTGGAAATTCATCTGTTGACGTTATTGAGCAGCAAGAAATAAGTGAAATCAAATATTAAAGCACCAAATAGCAGCTTTTTTCTTTAAATAAAGTTCGGTTAAGAAGATTTTTGCTGCGAAATAGGAGTTTCAAATCTCCCAACTGATGACCTCCAAGCAAAAGGAGACTTACTTGGAATAGGGCCATTTCAAGGAAATATATTATGTACGAAAATGAATGATTATTCGAGACATCGTCATGGTATGTGGATGCAACCATTTACAATTTTTATCCTGAAACAAACACAGGTCCGTAATCTAAATATTTTTTGTTGTCGCAACTTTCATGGAATTCTGAAGAGTAAAGATCATTTTGTTAAAGATGACTGCATTTTGCATTTTTCTTACTGTTCTTACATTGCGTCAGGCATTTTGTGAATCGCAAAAGCAATTATAAATAGTTCCTTAGAGACGGGTTCTCTTTTGCAATGACAGATTCAAGGTGATTAGGAATCAAAAATATTGATGGAACCTACGGAAGTATCTATAATTTAGCAGTGACATCCTGATTTAACTATCTTCCTTACAGCAGAAAATATCAATGTTATTTGAGAATAAAAATTATATGGAATATTCAGCAGAGTCTTTCCCGAATTATATTGATTTAATTAGTCTATTACTACTAAGAGAAAACTACATAACCTTAAAAGCAAAGTTAACTTTAACAACTCATATTCTTCTTATACGCAACTGTGTAGATCCACTTTGCGTGGTTTATTTTCTCTCACACATGTTCTCTTTCAACTAAATTAGCCTCTTTCATCTTCACTACTACATGTTTGACGATTCAAATTCTATCACTGCAGGAAGTAAAAATAGAAGACAGAAAATGCATTGAGAGAATCGCGTTTTCCGTGAAAATATTACTTCCCCACATGCAAGGAAAAAACTTATTAGTGATGTAAATGCTTCTTATTAATCAGGTCATTTATAAGACGATATAACATGATATCGCCTTCTTTCATTTCAAAAATACATTACATGTACTATGTACTTCTTACGATTACGTCCGTGCTACTTATTTCTTACTCAAAATATGTTAAAATGTTTTAAAAATTATTTTGAAGGATGAAGAAATAGTATGACTTGAATTGAAATAGTTTTAAAATTTGTAAAATAATCAAAGTCTCTCTCTTTAAATTTATTTAAATGTACAAATTCTATAAAAATTTCTACAAGGGGTTTCTATGATAATTATCATGATCGGAAATATTTTATAGCTTAGAGATTTGCAGTTATTTTTTAGTGAAGGAGTTTTTGACATAACGTATTCCGGTAATATCTTTTCACTTGATCGATACAAATTCAGATCTTAATAGTAAGAAAAATTAACTCACTCAATACTTCATAACTTATTAATAAATGGATTTTTTATTTAACATAATTATAATTCAGTTGTAATTTAATTAATATCTTATTTTGTTTAACCATACTATTTTACACAAGATACGAGTTTCAAAAAGCATTTCCAATAAAAGAAAGAAAAAAGAATGATTTGATAAAAATATACTTAAAAATTTCCAGGTTATAAATCGCAGTTAAATTATAATTAAAAAGCCACACGACATTTTAATTGTCCATTTTAGAATTTGTGTTAAGAGGAAATGAGTGAAAAATACTGTCACTATACTCA
>BGPR01014379.1:0-39332 GCA_013235015.1 Araneus ventricosus | reverse complement strand
AAAAAAAAAAAAAAAAAAAAAAAAACGGAATTTTGAGAGGAAAAAAAAGCGAAATTTCTCCAAAATTACAAAACAGCGGAAATTTGCCAAAAAGCGGAAGAATCTCATCTCCCTGCCAAATGTAATGTCGAAGTAAAATCATGATAATGATAAGAAATACAGAAAATAACATGAGTTTTCAGAATCAAAGAATAAAATGCATTTAAACGTGTGCAGTTTTAATGCTTTTAACCCCTTCACGCCACCACTTGCCAGCGGCTTATTACTTTTATTAATTTAAAATGAGAATAATATTTTCGAGGGTAGGGATTAGACTAAAGATTGCTCTGTTTTAAGAAAGTATGTCACATTTTTTTCTTATTGATTTCGAGTAAAAAAAAAAGGCAGTGTCGGAACGGCGTTCCGGCTCCAGTACACCTCTGTTTTAATTGAATTTCTACTAATCCAGCAATCCTCTGGCCTGATATCTGCAGGATTACTGAGAGTCTACTGTATTAGTTTCAAAAATTTAATTATATAGCAACAATAACGTACACACAAAAAACGTTTTCAACGCACGTTTTTTTGTAAATGCAGTAACTAAAACAATGAAAAGTGTTGTTGTAAAATATACTTAAAAATATTTTTAAAAATTTATCAAAAGTAGAGAAAAAATTGTACGGAAATAAAATTACTGAAAAGCTAACATTTTAAATTTTAAAGTTGAGTAAAAATTGCTTTATGCGATACTACGCTTTGAAGCTATTGAGGAAAAGCGTTAAAATTTCGATCACCTTTTAATTAATTAAAAATATAATTAAAATTTTGAAAACTCTCTCTTAGTGAGCAGCTACTATCCAAGAAGTGACCATCTGCCAAATTTGTTAGCTCTAGGTCCAATGGTCTGCCCTGGAGAGTGTTTTGAACGATTTTTGCATCATGCACGTCACAATTTACATATAGCCTATAAACATTATTGTGTTAAAATCTGAAGGTTTGCACTTGTATCGTTCAAATGATGCAAAATTGCGTTCATAAAAGAAGAAAATTTACCCAGGAAAAGGGCTCTCACATTTGAGGACTGATAAGAATTATCAGTAAAAATATGATAATACAAAGTTAAAAGAAACATTCTTGGCATAAAGTTATATCAGGTGTGATTGTGGCTTCATGAAAAAATACCTGAAATTTTAGCAGGAAAATTATGTGGAGGGAACGGATATGTATTCATTCATTACGGTGCAGATTCAACTTTTGCATGTAATTTTTAATATGCTTTTTTCACATAAGAAATTGATTTAATTTATTTTGTCTTAGTTCATGAGTTTTCAATAACATTCTATAACACACATGAAAAGAAACCATCAAAATTGATAACAAAACAATATTAAAGATATAATAACAGTTTGTATGAATAGCATTAATGAATATATATAGATCCTATAAATTCTTATGGGACCATTCTTAAGTGAGGTAGTTATGGCATGGCATTTGCTAAAAAAATCATTTGGAGTGACTTAGCATAATCCGAAGTAAACACCAAGAAATATATGGAAAAAAAAAAAAAAAAACCCCACTAAACCTAAATTTTTTTTTTCCTGGTATGGATTACAATTTGTGTAGACCGTAGCAGAAGCCGAAATTGCGTAGAAACTACGGAGAATCCGTAGTAGTTTGAATCTTTGGCACTCTCAAGTTTTAAAAAATAGATTTATCAGAAAATACCGGAATTCCGGTATTAAGGATGAAGAAAATACCGGATTTCCGACATAATACCGGAACACAACCACTCCTTGTTATATTGAAACCTTACCTTGTATTTTTCAGATGCTCTTTCAGTTCACTATAAAGATTTTATGTCGTATAAAGCATTGGAAAAGTAGATGAAAAAAAATTGTGTTTTCAAATAAATTTTAATCTTTTTGTACTGAATAATAGCAAAAAAAAAAAAAAAAATGCCAGGGAATGTCTCAAAGGAAAGAATGATTCATTAGTTAAATAAATTCCGTAATCAGAAAATTTCGCATTTTCTATAAACTTTTTGAACCATTTCAACCCAGCCGACATGAATTTGCTACATGCACTAGTACAACGATCTACGGTTGAAGCTGGGTTCCAACTAAAGAAAGAAAGTAATGCAATCACAACTCAAGGTCACAAAGGAGCTCGTACCCAAGATAGGAGATAGTACAATTTAATTTTTCCTGTACCCTCCGCCCCAAATCTCTGCCAATGTTCTGAGGAGATCTATAGTTAAATTTGGAGCCTACTCACAATTTCAATCCATTCAAATCTCTCAACATATATCTATCTGTCTATATGTAATTTATCTATATCTATACATACGTCGCAATTCATTTTTGGAAAAATTTTAATACCATGTGCAATTTCAAACTGAGTCTGCTTCATTATGCTTTTACCTGAATCTTTTCAATTGTTCTGGAAACTTAATAACTATTCAGTTGTTAAGTACAGCTTTAAATAACAATAATATAATTAAATAATATAATAATTTCATATTACAGACGGCAACTTTGAGATGATAAAAGATTTTAATGAAAATACTAATGTCATCTCTTTGGTGAAAGAAATAATGTCTGAAATTTTCTCCATGGAACTGGATTAGGGTTAATTTTGTTTCTTTTCTGGCTGTTTTTCTTTTCTTCTCTTTGCTCCAACTACCTATGCTATTATATCTTTATAACTTTGTTTCTTATAATTACTGCATTTATTCTCATTACTTAGTTATGTATTTAGACTTTTTCTATGGACTTATATTTATTGTTTATACTCTTTTTTTCCGTCTATATATTTGCATTTATTTTATTGCTCTTTAATTTAAAAATTCATGATTCAAATTAATTCTTCAGAATGTTTTACCTTCAATTATTCATGCAAATTCCTTCGTTCAGATAGTTATGCATGATATTAATTTCTAAATTGTTTTTAGTAAGAGAATTGTAGTTTGTATTTTATTTTATATGTTAATTTCTCTCAAGTTAGCCATTTTGTTAAATTTTTAAAGTTACTTTAGAAAAATTTTATTTTACATTATTGTATTATTAGTCGTTTACTTATCGGACGTTATGTTACTTGGTTGCTATATTTTTTGTCACTTGGACTATTTGTCCTTTTTGTAGCCTGTGGGGCCCTTGGGTGCACTTATATTGGGTGGGCTGCTTCTCAGCAACCTCTTTTGTCATCCGCATGTCTTCAGATAGGGTGGCGTCTGCATGCTAAACATGTGTATACCCTTTTTGAAAATCCCCGAAACCCCCTTTTCATATCTAACATACATGTACATACATTTTGAAATAATTCACAAGAACAAATATTTATGAACTGTCTTTTTTTATTTGAAATTTTTCTTTAATAACCTTTTTAAATACTACTTCAGCATCTTTGATAGATGCTCTGTTGTTCACTTTTTTATTTAATTCTACTAATAAAATTGTCATATATCTTTGTTTTCCAGTATTTCCATATTTCTTTGCCTGAAAATAAATCAAGGTATGAAAGTAGGTTAATAAAAAAAGGTTTAGTTAATTTAAAATTAAATTACAAAAACAATGGATGACCAGCATAATATTTGTAGTATACAATTCTATGTGTAATTAAAAAATAATTTACATAAAAACAGATACTCACTGCTTTTGTATGCGTATTCACTACTTCAGAGCACAGTTTTTCCAGTTCTTTCTCATCAGATATCAGAAACCAATTGTATTTTTCAACAATCTGAAAATGTGAAGTCATGGTTAAAACAAATTTCAAAAATAACTATTGAATAGCAAAAAAGAAATAAAGTCCTATTCTTACTTCTAAAGCAGATCTTTGGTCTCCATTTAATAACATTTGCAATACATCACTAGCTGTTGCATTGCTTATCTTTTTCGATAGAAGAATCTCTAACAAATCTGCCACTTGATTTGCAGTAATACCACTATTGAGAGAAAGAACAAATAATTGAAACAGGCAGAAGGAAATTCCATAATTTTATGTGCCAACATGAATTTTAGTGGTAATTTTATTTGGATATGAATTTAATTATCATACTGTGTACATTTACCAGATATTTAAAATGTACACCATAAAGTGAAAGCTATGATTGAGTGGAGACCATCAAAATGAAATTTGCTTCTTCAAGCTATCACTAATCAACCAGTGTCAAAAATAATCAAGAAACATTCTTTTATCCAATTTTATATTTCTTGAACTTTTTGCATGTAAGATTTTTCACTAGCTCTATTAAACTAACGATTAATACTATTTCTTTAATACAGTAGAACACTGATTATCTGAAACAGTTGGGGACATGAGTGTTCAGATAACTGATAATTTATATATAAAAAAAAATTCATGTCATAGGAGCAATATGAAACAAAAAAATAGTGACATTAAATACAAAACTGTATATATTTTGAATTGCATGTCTTACAAATGCATACTTCACATAAAGTAATAGTTCATTAAAGTAGGCCTACAGTTTAGGAAAAGAAGGAATTTGCTGACCAGAATGCTTTCAGTTAACAGATGTTTTGGTTGATCAAAATACAGATAATCGATGCTCTTCCGTATACTGCATGTTAAAATGTCAAATTAAGCCCCATTATAAATAACAGAGGGTTTCTATTTTCTCCCAAGCATTCACTTGGTAGGCACTTGAGGTGCCGCTAGTTTGAAGATGTTACAGTTCTTTATTATTGTCCATGCATTTTTGTATAGATGGCACTATCTATCTGCCTGAAAGAACATCATATCTGCACATGACAATAAACATAAACAAACTTACAGAAATTTCCTCACAGAATATACCACTTTCACGAAGGAAAACTCAAAAGTTAATAAGTTACAGGATATCAAGAGAGGGGGAAGAGGACACTCCTAAATTTTTGGAAATTGTAAGAAGTCTCTCTTCAGTAAATGAAATTTCTAAAAAAACTAAAATGAATAATAAAATGCATTTAACATGTTTCCACGCTAATCACATAATTAGTCATACGATCTTCAGATTCCCCACCTTAAACAATCATTTTCAGTTTCATTAAAACTGTGATTAATTTGCTTTAAGATTTCCATACCTCTCTATTTGTGAACAATAGAGAGGTATGGAAGACTATATCACTGTGAGAGGTTCAAAGTTCTCACATGAAGGTCTTTCGTTTCCTCTTCTTGAATACAATATAAATTTTGTTTATCCAAATTTCTATTTTATTCATTTATTTGAGATATATGAATCGGAAACAAATAATGTAAAGTCAGAAAAATCACAAATTGTGTGTCAGGATAATAGAACTATTTATAACTTTCTCAGTATGATCCACTCGCACTGAAGTTTCACTTTAATAATGAATTCCGCTCTAGCACTCAAGACATGCCTTTGATATAAAATACTTCTACTAAAAATTGACTTTCATGCACAGTTTATTTCAATCCCCCCAGTGGCGAATCCAGAATTCCGGTCGGAAGGGGGGGGGGCTGAGGTTATAAAACTTTTGTATTGTGGTGATGAATGTCAAACCTCACGGCTTATGTAAACCAAAACATTTTAACTTTACAGTCTTTACTCACCTGACAACAAGAATCATAAGGAACAGTACAATACTTTCAATAAGTTAATAAAAAATACAATGAAATAGCTAGACAAAAAAATGTTATCAACCATGTCAATGCTACAAGTATAAGTGGAATGACTAGAAAAGTAGGAAAATTTTCAAGCCTGTCAAGCCAGAAAGCAATGTTGTCACGTTTTTATTATTTTTTTAGAAAAAGGGAAATTAAGAACAAACCGTTGTAGTGATTTTAAATAAAATCAAGAATTCTGGTTTATCTTGGCTGTAGCTGACAGCTACCCTCTGGATTTGCCACTGAATCCCTCCAATTCCATGAGGTCAGCAGATTAAAAGAAATTGTGCACCAACAATTCATTTCATATTAAACTTACACTCAAGCATATCTATACAAATTGTCAGTTTTTAGTACACAGAAAACAAATAAGAACTTAAATCAAGTAATTATATTTTAAATATAAAACCAATTATAATTGTATACATATTCAAGCAGATTTTTTCAAAAAAAATTTACAGAATACTCATAACTGTAGTTGTATGACTAAACATAGTGATTTAAAATAAGAATTAATTTTGCAAAACAATCTGGAATTTAAAATCCTTAAGTTTTTAACTATTTAATTTTTTTTTATTATAGTAATATGTCAGTTAACTTTCCAATCTTGCCAATGGTCTGCAAAAATGATTGATTTAGTGTATATACTTTGATGAGTGCAACACAAACAGTAAATTTTTATGATTATACAACAATAGCTATCTGTGAAACCTGCTTAGCCTATTTTTTCATTTTAGTATTGATTATTATTCACTGGAAATAGAAAAGGCAAATCTTCATGGTAAATGTTATTTAGAATAGCTCACATGAGCTACACTATGCCATTAATTAAAAGATATACCCTAGAAAGTTTAAGCTATTAATGTTTCATATTTTGCCCTTTTTCTATCCCTGCTTCAGGGAAGACATGGAGAAGAAAGATGAACATAAAACATAATAAACTATGAAATGCTTTTTAAAATATTCAATTAATTTTTTTCTTGGAAAAAAAAGATAAATCAATTTGCACTTTTGCTTTGGTAAAATGAAATTTATAAGTAAAAGAGTTTTAAGGAAAAAGAATCCAAGCTATATTGGAGATTTACAAAACGGATGGAATTTATATTTTTTGCATACACTTAAAACATCAACATTCAATTTATAATAATAATATCACACTTAAGACCGTCCTTGTCATGTGGACATCCGGTAAAAACTGACCAATCAGATTGCCACAGGTAACACAGGTGCTGCAAATCATGCCAAATAGAGCCCATTACAAACATCTCCAACATGGACCCCACATAAGGTGGTACATACCATCATCTGCAATGGGGAGGGGTTGTTAACCAGACAATACATCACTACTGTACTGCAAGGGTAGCTAGACTTATAGAGCAACTTCTCATCTTGTATCTGAGGTGCCCCCAGGAGATTATAACAACAATCTAATAAAGCACTCAAAGACATAAACATATTATGACTCTATTATAGCCATAAGAAATGTTTGTAGTTATGAACAGTATATCTTTATATCAATCACCAATGTATATTTACATTACTGTCAGTATTTTTTACTAGTATATAATTATATTTTATACTAATAAAAGATACTGATGTTGTGTATGTTTTCTCACCACTGTCGTAGTTTTAAAAACAAAGTATAGATGTACTTTTCTTAATATAAAATATGTGTGAGAGTGAGCTACCTTCACTCAATAAGATAGGTGATAAAAATGAGTTTTGCTTTCTCTCTTAAAAATTGTACACCAAAACCTTTGTCACTAACATCATAATTTCTCTAAAAATATTTCTTTTATAACACACTAGTATAATCATAATTTTTATGTCACCAATCATAACCTGTATTTCTAAACTTTTAAAATGAGAATTTCTCATTATTATTTTACTCTAAAATTTCTGAGGCACTTTCAGAAAGGTATTGTTTGCCATGCAATAAAAGTCATCAAATGTAATTTAAGAAAATTTACTTACCAGTTATTAAAAGATGTTTTCCTAAAATTAATTTGACTTTCGAGAGTATAAAAAAGGAATTTACAAATCCCTAAGTAATCATCTATTCTTGATGCAGCTACTTCAAATACTTCTTTGAAACCATCAGAATGCTACAATAAACATCAAATGAATACATCACATGAATAATAAGAAATAAAGAGAAAGCAATATTCAAATTCTGATATAATACTGTAATAGAAAACTGAAATGTGATTGATGTTGGATGTCTAATAACAAATTAATAATAAATCCACACCTCACAAAAGTTATCACACATTTACAACTGTGGGTGATTTCTTAATGTAACATTGTGCATTTCTTCTTTTCCCAACTTTCATACAAAATTTAACAATTAGTTGCATATTTTAAACATTTTTGTTGTATTTTATAGCATTTAATTTCATGTATGATATGTATTTTTAAGTATTTTATGTATGTATTGTATTATTTGAAGTATCAGTTATTTTTTTATTATGCATAATTATGTATTTTCTTTATTCTTTTATCAAGTGTAATTTTTAGCATAAAACTAAAATTCTAACATTCAAAAATACTAAATTTATTCTATATTTTGATGAAATGTTAGAATAATAAAATAATTTAAAATAAAATTTATGTAAGAATTCATTACAATATGCTATCTAGGCCTTTATTACAATTTTTATATGTTGTCACAAAATTTATGGCCTTCACTAACAAAAATACTTTTGCTTTTCACTGGAATGCAATCTATATAAGAAATATAAACATACCTACAATACTTATGACTACCATAAGTGAATTTTGACTTTCAAATTAAACAACATAATATTAAGCAAAATTAAAATTTTGTAACTCATTTCATGTGTCAAACATGTCACTGTATGTAAATAATCATAATACCTCATTAGAAATTAATATTATTACAACCTGCCATGGTACAACCGATCCAAAAGAGTGTAAGGCCTTTCATGGGCCAGAGGGGAAGCATTAGCAACTATAATGGCAAAAGTAATTTTAATTCATGAAAGAAAATTTTAGACTCTTTTCAAAAACTATATTCATGTGTGGGCTTAAAGAATGGATGCCTATTCAGGTTTTTGTTTTCTTTGTGAAATTACAGGTAACACTTGTGAAGTTCATTCTCAACAGCTCATTTGTACTTTAATTCCAGAAGTTTATATAAAAATTAAAATTTTCATGTACCACTTTTAGCAGTGCTGATTATTTATAAGAATACACTGAAGTGAATTCATTCACAGAGCAAATGAAAAATCTTTTTTTAGCTTCAATTAAATTTATTATTTCCCCATACGTAACTTTTTCGAATTTTTAAGTCTTTAGTTTTTGCATGTGTTTAGTGTGTTATAAGTAAACAACTTTTCTTTTTTGTAAAGTATGCTGCTTGATATTTAAATTTTTACTAACAAATAAAAGCCAACACCCAAAAATAAATATAATTGGACGCAACTATACAATCAGAAATCAAGCACCATTTTATGGATCTTATATTCATTATTATCAACTGTATGTATTAATCTATCTATCTATGTAATAAATCTATCTATATCTATGTTTAGTTTCCTCAGAAGAATTGCACCAACTCCAGTGGGTTGAGCGACTACTTAAAATAAAACAACTAATTTTTATTTGGTTTCTAATTTATGGCATAATAGCTGTTTTTAGACATGCTGCACCAAACATATAATTAATTTTTGAAAAATTCAGTAATGGAATTTTTTTCTATACTTAATATATATATATATATATAGAATATTTAATCATTTTTTACAAAAGCAATGGCATCTCAAAATGAGTAATTTAGAATTGGTTCCTAACTGCCAAACTGCATCTATTTTCCAGACTAGTTTTTAATGTAAAAAATAAGTAATAATGGATGAGTGATCCTTTTTATGAGTTGCATATAATATTTTTAAAAGCAATAAATTTCTTGGGTATTATCAAATAAAAGTGACAAGTTTTAAACCTTTCCATAGCTTTATTCTTACAAAAAATGAAAATTGTATTAGGTTTTAATACAATATTTAAAAGATAATAACAATGCATTTGTTAAATAATATTACCACTATCCTGTCTGTTGTGCTTAAAGGCAATTTGTATTTTTCTAATAGGACAGATCTTTCAGTTCCTGGAAGGACTGGCAGCCTTTTTTGGATCTCTTTAATATTTGGAAGGTTATCACATTCATGACTATCATTTTCATCACAGATTCTAATAGGTGGAAGATTGGGTTCAGGCATAAAGCGGTAATCTTGTAGAATCTCTTTGTCTCTCATAAAAATTGTCTTTCTGAAAATAGAATAATTTTTATAATTTTCTTCATATATTTCAGAATATGTAATTTCAAAATTAAAATACTATTTCATCAATAATTTATTTAATACTATAAAGAATATATAAAAAATAAATTATTCACATAACTGTTTATTTTTTAAAAAGATATATTTTTGATAAAAAGGACATTTAGAAACCGTAAATGTTTCATGAAAATATTAGTTCAAAATTAATTAGTACATTTAGTTTATTATATTAAAATTATGATGCTGATAAAAACGTATTAACTTTTCTTACGAAACCATATGATAGATAAAACTGTCATAAGCTTAAACATTCAAGATTGATTCTCTAAATGAGTTGACACGCACTGAAAGCAAATAGTAACAGATATCGAAAAAATATTAAAGTGAAAATAATAATTTAATGTGGTTAAATATTTGTTAAATGCAGAAAAATACAAGGAAAGAATCATATTACTGCTTTCATTAACAGGTTTACTGCATGATAAGACACAAGTGACTCATATTGAGAACATCTAACAAAGCAGTCTGGAATGATATAATGTTCACCTATAAAACTAGTCACACCATAATCTCCAAAACTGCTGTTTATTGTATAATATAAAGTGGACTTTTGAGTTTGCTACGTTTGAGACATGGTGACATGATGAAACAGCCCAAGATAAATATTGACATAATGTATTTAAGTGCCCATAATTTTTATTCATGTCTGTAGATAACACACCAGAAATCCATTCATGGAACAAATATACTCTGAATCATAAGCATTTTGCATCAACTGGTCACAAATTTTATAATGAATCACCGGTAGCTTGTGCTGCTTGATGAAAATAACAGTCATTTTATTCTACAACAGTGAAGGTGTTAAATACTATAACAATACAGTTATACAATTTGAAAAATTGAAGAGAATACCTCTCTAAATCAAATTAAATATAATAAACAGAAATAACAGAGAGTGCTATTAATTTATTTGGAAATTCTTTCAGAAACTGATTCAAGATATCATTAATTCTACTTTATTGTTTATTGGATATAATTAAATTAAGTATAATAAACAAACATCATACTCTTTCTTAATAAAAGTAAAACAAGAGATTTACAAAACACTTAATGATTGTAAAATAAGGTGAAAATGAATTACACTTGTTAGTAAGATTTTTTTCAAGTTTATGATAATTAATACTTAACCTAAAACTTAACATACTTAAGTTTTAGGTTATAAACTAATATATTAGCGATTATTTATTTGAATAATCAATTAGCATAATTTATTGTCATATGTTAATCACAAATTTATGCTTAATCAAGACTGACTTGTACAAACAATATACATGCTATTTTTCAATTCTGTAATCATAACTAGCTCATGCAAAACTTATGAATAAATGCATACAACTGTAATCAAATGTTAATTAAAAAAAACTGTTCATATAAAAAACAGATTTACTACTGAAACAATTCAGATCCATAAATGTTAATGCTCAGTAGATAAAACAATGTGTCAGAATCATTTTATATAATTTATAACCAGCGATTTGATCACATAATAGAAATCGTACAAATCAATAAGTTTTAACATTGTTTTAATGAAGTAATATGGAACAAACTATTATTTCAAATATCCATGTAAATAGTTAGTACATAATGAAGAATAAGCATACTGAATATTTAAAAATTAATATAAAGAACAGAGTTAAATAAGAAGTACTTATTTTCATATGTAGATTTTTCATTTCTTATTTGTATTATATAAAAGTAAAAAATACTATAATAAAGTGAAATATTATTAACTCTTCTAAAATATCTGTATGATTACCCCACCACACATGGTACAGGATGAATAATATTAGTTAAAAATGTAAGTAAATAGAAAACACATATTGAAAAGTAAATATGCACAATAATCAAAAAAATAATAATAATAAAAAAAAAAAAAAGAGCAGAGCAAAAAAGAAGTAGCTTTGTAATATATTTTCATATGCCAAATTCTCTTTTTTTATGTATGTCCTTAAATAAAAAAATGTACTACAATTTGAATAATTATTTTTCAAATCAAATTTATTTTATAATAAAAAAATACACTAGTACTTAATCTGTTCATAAAAAGTAACATTTCTCAAAAGCACCTTTACTTACTTTGATGCATAATCATAAGCTCTAGTTTCATTTACAACACAGCCACCACTTTCTATAATCTGTATTTGTCGTTCTATCTCATAATCTGAAACAGAAATATGCATTCTAAATAATAATAATAAATAAATAATACTAAAGATACAACTGAAAAAACAATAAATGGTTACCTATTGCTCTAGCAATGTAACGTAAGCTGTTAATATTTTTGACTTCAGTCCTGACACCAAGAGGGTCCCCAATTTTATTTACAGAAATATTTGCATCCACTCTTAATGTGCCCTCTGTATTAAAAAAAATATTTAGATTAAAACATTTGATAATGCACTAGAAAATTTGTAGATAGTTGCTTTCTCTATAAAAAGATAACAAATATAATCAATACCTTCCATTTGACAAGTGCAAGTCCCAATTCTTTTAAGGATACAGATAAGTTCTTTAACTAAGGCAGCAGCCTCGGAACCATTTTTTAGATCAGGTTCAAAAACAATCTCCATCAGTCCTATACCTGTTTAAAGAAATGAAACTTGCATAAACAAAATTACTCTTGATCATACTGAGATTAATTTGCTCAGAATAACTTCCCATTTCATAAGCAAAATTAATTTTTATCACTTTGAGATAAGTTTACTTAGATTAAAACCTCATTTTGAAGCTCCATGAAGGCTATTTAGCATAGACCTTATAATTTTGAAATGTGGTCAGATGACAAATATAACACCTGAGCCAGGCATTCTCTTCTGAAAACTTCCAACCACACCAGCAGAAGGCTATTTAAGATTAATGGATTTAGTATGCACTAGATCGGGGTCAGCAACTTGCAGCTCCAGGACCAAATGTGGTTTTTTTAGTGCAGAAATGCGACTCTTTATTAGTAAGTTAATAATATAAATATAATATATTAAAAAGAGGGTAAATAGTATATGCACAGTAGGAGTCGTATTCACTGAATTTTGACGAACTGTCTTGAGAAACTCGACAACATAAATCTCATTAGAAACTACACATTGCTCTTATTTTTTTTATGAAGTATATATTTTAATTTTATTATTCATATGAGATAAATATATTATAAAATATTTGAAATCACATAAGGCTGTCTAATGAAAAGCAAAATCATAATTTGTATGCAAGAATATTTAAGATCACTTCATGATTCAGGTTACTGATTGCGGCTCTGTAAGTATTATTTTGGTAATTATAATACTAAAAATGGCTCTTTATGGAAAAAAGATTTCCGATCCTTGCACTAAATCCACTTGGCAAATTTTTCAATCAAACCCAAAACCTTCAGAGATTCCGAGCCAAGCCTGTAACAAAGCCAATGTAGCCTAATTATTTATTATATACTTTCTTATTTAGCAAGATGCAGTGTTAAGTAAAAAAAAGAAATATTTAAAAAAATGGCACTTTTCCATTAGCAGGGATTCAATCGTCACAGCATTGGCATGTTAGTGACCTTGGCACCTTTAACTTTGGCGCATTATCACTGGTTCCTTGTTAGTGGAAAAGTACCAAAAAATATATCTTTCTAAAATGGATGCATGAAAGTTTTAAGTTTAATGGGTTTTATAAATTAATATTTTTACAAACATCACTTGTTTGTGAATTGATACAATGTGGAAACTGTTTTAACTATGTATTTCCCTAATCATAATGGAATAACAACAAATATTTATTCAAATAACACATAATGCCATTTTAGGGTTTGCGTAGAGATAAAAAAAAATCACATAATTTACAAAATGTATCACCAACAATAGATAATGAAATATCTTTGACAGAATAATTTCTTTATTAAAATGTGAAAATTATAATACTGAGCAGACTTACATTTTTTTTTCATGATTTAATTAAAGTGAGTTTGTAAAAAAAAATCCTACCATAAAAACACTGCAGACAGTTCTACTGAATACTTGAAGTATTTCAGATATTTATTATTTCAAATGAGAAAAGCTTTTGAGGATAGTTTTAACATTCATATCTTTTGGTATTCAACAATAGATGTACAGAGAAAGTTTTTTTGAAAAGTTAATTAAATAAATATATGCCATGAAAGTTTTAAAAAAGGCAGAGGAAAAAATTAATTTTATGAAAATGATGAAATTTTATAACACAGAGTTAAATTTACATCGGACAAATAAATAAATTATATTCATAATTTATCTATTTTTAAAATATTTTCAGCATTTTTAAATGAACAATTTAAGTTGTAAAAGCTATTTAAATCAGTACCTTCAAATTAGAATTTCTCTTACTATTCATTTCTCTTACAATACTCATGCATTAAAAATGTTATCAGTTTACATATGTATTACTAACTTACACATTGCTAGTATACACATATATTGCTAATAACTGTATAAATTATATTGCTTACCTGCCCTGTTAAGGTCAATAAGGCTTTTTGCCCCTTTCACATGGAAACTTCTCCCACTGTCTTGTTCAAGTTGTATTTGTTTTATAAAAGCAGTGCATTCATAAGAGGTAGAATCATTTTCTTTACCAGGCACTACAAATTTAATACGCCCATTACTGGCAAGAGGTTTAAACTGCTGTGTTATTTGATATCCAGCCTGTAATGAATAATTAATCTAAAATAATATACCGATAATGTGTGATAAATAACAATGATTTCCCTTCGCATACTGAAAAATTCATATTGGGAAGATAAACATAACACACTCAGTGACAGAATTAAACTAATAAAACAACAGATTAAACTGAGAGACACACTCAGATTTTCAAGCATTAGAAAGATTAAAATTGTATATAAGTATGGTTAACTGAAGTAGGTGTCAAATAATTCAATTCAATCATTACCCATATCAAATTTTTTTTAAAAACTACTCATTATCATTTTGTAGCAAGCCTGTGTTTCTATTAAAAATAATTTTTTGATAAGTTTGTTAATAATTTGTTATTAAATTTATAAATGAATGCCATCATATTCAGTGCATTCAATGAAAGTAAATTTGTTTTATTTTACAATGTCTATTTCTGGTGCTCAGAATAAACTGCTAAAGAATTTTCTTCTAACATACAGTAAATTCTCGATTATCCAGCATTCAAGTATCTGGAAAGCTCAACTAACCGAAAAAATTAGAAAATGAGTTTTTCTAAAAATTTTGCATCCGCGCGTGAAAATTTAGCATGCACGTGCCCTTCCATTTATGCGGACAATTTATTTCTGGAATGCAACGTCTGCTACGCACAGAGGGGCGTAGAAGGAAAAAAAAAAAAGAAGCAATATACAATACTGTGATGTACACAAACTTGTTTTATGGGGGGTCCAAAAGCAAAGGTGAGACCCCCCCCCAAACAATAATAAAAGGTCCTCACCTTTCGCCGAAAAACGAGGCCTAAAAATGAAATCGACAACCAGAAAGAAAATAAAAAGTTAAAAGGACAGAATCAGTAAAATATAAAAAAAAGCTCATAGGGATTACTCCAGATTGGTAGATCTCTTTCTTTACCTTTATTTATTCTCCGAATACCGGCAGATGTTGATTCTGATTACGTAATTTCACGTGAGGGAGAATTGGAGGCACGCGTATTGCTCAATAATCCTTGCGAATTTTTAAATGATAATTAATTAGTTTTGACATTCAATTTGGGATTTGTTAATGATCACTTAAAAGAGTTTTATTATGCTCGATGAGTAGAATATTTTTAGTTTCATCGACTATTTTTATATGTTTATATTTTTACAATCTATATATTTATGGTAAAAATTCGGCTACAGATCATACTTTTTTTTTCATCATCAATGTTAAATTAAAATCTTCATATGTTTTGTAAATGCAATGTTATGAAAGATATAAAAGTATTCTTAAAAATTATATTTAATTCACATTTCAAAATGACAAAAACAAATGATTTGGCTGAAAAAATCTTTAGGAAAAAAGACTACAATCTATCCCCCATTTTTCCTGTCACACTGAACAATCCAGACTTTTCAAGTATCCGGAAATTGGCGTTTCCCGAGCAAAGGGATATTTCATGACACATATTCTTAAAAAGTAAAATTATGTGCTTTCAAATGACTAAGAAATACTACAAAATGCCTGAAAAAGCATTTTGAGGCATTATAATTTTTCTGACTCCAAAGGAATAGCTAGGGAAAAGAAAACATCTAAATGCTTTTTGTAAAAGCCACAAAGTGTACATATGAATAATAAACAAAGAAATAATTCACATTTTGTCACAGATAAAAACTTACTTTTACTGACAGACAGTTACTCAGTTCTTCAAGCTTTAAAGTGCCTTACAATCAAATCTCCAAAGGTTATTCACAGACTTGCTGGCAAAATTCTTGTTAGGAAAAATTTTCATCAAAAAATTAGTTTGGTGTGGACTCCAGGGCATTCACTAATCCATTGGAATGAAAAGGCGGACTTACTCGCAAAAACGGTCACGGAGTCGCATCCATTACTAGAGTGGATTGCTTACGAGGATATAATTTCTCGTTATCAGACAATTTCTCTTCAAAAAACGAACCTTTCCTTTCAACACAGCAAATATCAAGAATCAATTGGAGATATTCCCGCCATGTTCACTCTAACTCCTTGGCTCAAAAATAGAAGAGAGGATATTATTATTGCACGACTTTTAACCCGGATGATTATTACTCCGGCTCTATTGCATAGATTTGGTTTACATAATTACCCTCGTTGTCAAATTTGTAATCGTGACAATAACATTGAACACATTATTTTGTTCTGTTCCAAATACTCCAATCATAGGTCTATCCTCTATGCAAAACTTAACTTTGATCCTCAATTGTGTTCGTCTTTAAAAGCCTTTTTTCAAAATGCTGTTTCAGATAAGCGGCATCTTAGGATTCTTCTTCAATCTCTGAAATCTTTTGACATTTATTAAGCGCACCTTTTTTGGCTTTTTGAGTGCATCTTTTTTTACTTTTTTTGAGTGCATCTTTTTTGACATTTATTGAGTGCATCTTTTTTGACATTTATTGAGTGCATCTTTTTTGACATTTACTGAGTGCATCTTTTTTGGCATTTACTGAGTGCATCCTTTTTGGCATTTATTGAGTGCATCCTTTTTGGCATTAGGGGATAATGGCCTTTGTTGCTAAAAATCCCATCTCACCACATCTCAATCAATCAAATTCACATTTTGTTAATAGATATACAATTTATAATAGATGTATCTAAAGATACAGCTGAACTTTCATCTGAAGTTTAGAATTCTTACATTTGGAACAGAAATAAGACTCAAAGTATTAGACTTAGAACCATTCAAATAGGTTTCAGTAGGTAATTAATGCAGTTATGTAAGTGATTTCTTTGACCTTTCCAGAACATCTGTAATAAAACTAATTCAAAACTCTTGATAAAGAGCATTTATCACAATCCTGCAAATAATTTCCCAATTTTTGTTTTCAAACTGCACTTATATCCTTCAATTAACTGTGTAAAAAGGAAAAAAAAAAAAAATGCTTAAGTAACTATGATATGTCATCCAAAGTCCCAAAACGGATTTTTATAGACGAATTCATTTCTATTTTACTGGTATACTTCAAGAAATAAATTTTGCTTTCTGCTTCATTTACATTTGTAACAATAACATCAGTCTTCCACATTTTGTAATGACTCAAAAGTTGAAAATGTGATACCCTTTTTTTAATAAAGAAATAACAATGAAAGGTTTATTCTTGATCAAGACTATCAGGTGTGAATTATTGTAGAAATTCTCTAGCTTCAAGAGTTTATATGCATACATTAATGTATCAGATCTTTTCAACATTGAGTGTACATAATGTTTTGAAATATAATTTACGGATGGTACTAAAACTTATTTTCAAATATCTTTCATTTTTATGATTTTAATAACAATTATAAATGAATATCTTACAGAATATACAATCATGAATTATTTGTGTAATACATGTTCTGTGTTATTGCATAGAATTAAAACTGGCACATAATTCAATAATACAGAAATTAACACTGGTTTAAATGAATTTTAGAATTTTTTTATTTTATGTCTAAACACATTTGCCTGGTTTAGACCACAGTTGTTTGATTAAAAAAAGATATAAAGTGTTGATTCTATAATCAGATATCTTAGGATTTTTTACACAAAATAAAAATTATTTTCATATTTACAGGAAATATATGATTAAATAATCATAGAAGTAAAAATTAAACATATACAAAATTAAAAACAAATAAAACTTTAAAAAATTAAAGTTTTGTGGTCCACAATATTCAATGCAATTCATCTAAGCACAGTGGCAGCTCATGAGCTCAGAGACAAGGAGGGCCGCAAAAAAAATATTTATCAAGAGAATACAACTTTAAAAGCTAAGAAGGCCAAATTTTTTCATTTCAAATCCAGGTGTGAAATTTCCTGCTTTTCACATGAAGTAAATAACCAGCAAATGATATTTTCTATTAGTTTTACCAAGAAAAATTAAAGTGAATATTGATGTGACGATTCCTAAGATGAAAATAATAATAATAATAATCGTAGCTCCACATATATTCTTCCCTCCTTGCCCAGTTCATTTGATAACACTCTTTCAAAAATGAATATTAAATAGCTCATACACAGAAAATTTATTTTTAAGCTAAAACATATTAAATACATTTTTTACTGAAATACTCTAAAAATTTCAAAGTTTTAGAATAGTATTATTTGCTTGAATCTGTTGTCGCAACACGAACTGAAAGTGAAGCTCATAAACAACCAATGAGATCGCAACTTGTGTGAGAGTGAGGGAAAAAAAGAAAAATATATTAAAAAGAGCATCTTTTTCTGTTCAGTTGGCTCCAAGCCAGTCAGAGCTGTATTGACTTTCAGCCCATAGTCCGTCTAAGTAAAAGGAAGAAAGAGTTGCTTTTTCTCTCAAGATTTTCTGCTCAGTGAATGGATTTCGGGAGGGGAGATTATTTTGCAGCTCAGACCTGCATTTCTCTTCATTTGGAATCATTTTATACCTTTTCTTCAATTTTTATCACTTTTTTTTTTTCATCTTCGTAAGTCATTGAACTCTGAGAGTGGAAAAGTAAGAAATAAGATTAAAAACGAAAAATACAAGTTTAAGAAATAATTTCAGAAGGTGTTGCAGCCCTAATGGACAAGCCACCACTGTAAGAGCAGCCTATATTAAAAATCACATTCATAATTTTACAGATATTACATGATATAAACAATATCTTTTAAAATTTTCAATAATTCAATGGCACATTGCATATGTTAAATTCAGAAAAATATTTCAGGCAATGATTCAATGCTCAGTCGGACATCATTTGGAAACATTCGAATGAAACATACACACACACACACACAAAAAAAATAATATTTAAATTTCAGAACTTATGAAAAATTCTACTAGGAAGTTTGTAGATACTTACTGGTAAGTCAGGATAAAAATAATGCTTTCTGTCAAATGCTGATACCTTATTTACTGTACAGTTACATGCTAATGCGGTAAGTATTCCAGCCTCCACACAAGATTTGTTAAGAACCTGAAATGCAATGTTGTATTCACTATCGAAATTGATACATATTTCTCAGAATGTGCCTAAAATAACAAATTTTAATGCACATTAAATGCAGATCCATATATATTTCATTTCTGAATAGAATAACTTCTTGTGACAATGAACAAGGGTTACGAGAGGTTTGAATGATGATAATGAGTTATATATATGAATTAGAGGTGCTTACAAATATATGAATAAGAGGTACTTACTGGCAAAGTTCCAGGAAATGCTGCATCAAAAAAGGATACTTTAGTATTTGTAGGAGCACCAAATTCTGCAGGTGAACTTGAAAACAATTTCGATTTAGAATTAATTTGAGCATGAACTTCCAATCCTACTACACCTTCATATTTGGAAAATGTTTCTGCTGCACTGATTCTAATGAATAAATAAAAACATATTTCAAAAGACTAATCAAAGAATTTATGCCTTTATTTAAAATTTTTCTTAAATAACTGATAGATATTTTCTTATTGAGAATAATTTAGTTTAAAGCAGGGGTTTTTGAAAACTTTTTCCATTACAGCCTTTTTTACCTAAGAAAAAGTTTTATAACCCCATTTTTGGTATAAAGTGTTTTGTCTTAATCATACAATTGGAATTAAAATAAGAAAATAAAGCATTAGTTTATGAAAAATAAAATTAAAATGAATTTAAACAGTAATTTCTTCAGTTTTTAATGACACATATAAAGCCAAGATGATTTTCTCAAATATTATTGTTTATGTTGAACAATCTAAAAGAAAAAAGAGGTGCGAAAGTGTCCACAACCCCAATTTCATCATATGTAATCAGAAATTACATATGATGAAATTGGGGTTATTGCTGAGGGAGAGAGGGACAAATCCTTGGGGCAAAAACTCAAGAAGGAACCCGCTCTGTTGGGACAAAGAAAAATATATTTTTCCTATTTTCAAGAGTATTTCATTTTTATCCATGACAAATAAGGTCTGGCATGAGTTGAACTACATTTTTGCACACATTTTCTCTGAATATAAAACTCGCATATTCTCATTATATTAATTGAAATTACAGTAGGCAGCTAAAAGTCAAATTTTTTGCAACAATACAGGATGTGACTGTGCAACTAGAATAAAGACTTCATCCTCTGATTAGTCACCAGGGTCATAATTTGCAAGGGGTTGCTTGCCATTGTGGGGTACCCATATGCCAGTACTTTATCCCAAGGCCCATTTCGAGTCTCGGTGGCCCAGTATACAATCCCACTTGTGGTTGGGACCTACAGTTTAAGAAGCCCTGGTTCTTAGTTATTTCAGTTTGAGAGGAAACAATAGCATATAAAATCTTAGAGAGGGAATAAATTTTTCCCCCAACTACATATCCTTAAATTGTTTTAAACAGATATGCATCATGATCATTCAATGCTACAGAACAGGAGTAATGCAATATCAGTGAAGGGAAAAAGGCAGCTGTTATGAAATGCAAATTAAATAATTAAATGAATTATGCTTGCAAAATTTTAAAAAGGTGAAATTCAGAATGATATCTAAAATTGCGCATATAATTTTACAGCAGTAAAGTAGAAATAAATTTCTTAAAGGCAGTAAAAAGGAAAATGATCAAATTACATATATTTAACACTCAAAACATAAATTAATTCACCTAGCAAAGTTTGAATTAATTACATTAAAAATTTAACAAATTAGTGAAGGTAATTTTTTTAGGTTTCAATACATAGTATTATGCAAAGGTCTATTCTCTTATTAAGCATGAAGATATGTCTTTACAAAAATAAAATGTAAAAGATTGCAGAAAACCTTAACTAAAGAAAATATTATGAACAGGAAAACAAAAAACAAGTAGAATATTAAATTGCAATGTGCAGTAAAAGCTTAACTAACTGGCATGCTCGGGAAACGCCGATTTCCGGATACCTGAAAAGTCTGGATAGTTGAGTGTGATGGGAAAAATGGGGGGGTGCCTTTTTTTTTTTTTAGATTTTTTCTGCCAAATTTTTGTTTTTGTCATTTTGAAATGTGCATCAAATATAATTTTTACGAATACTTCTGTATCTTGTATAACATTATAATTTATTATGAAGATTTATTATTTATTATGAAGATTTTATTTTAACATTGATGATAATAATTAAAAAAAGTATGATCTGTAGCCGAATTTTTACTGTAAATATATAGATTGTAAAAACATAAAAACAGCTGACAAAACTGAAAAATATTCTACTCAGTAAAAATAATAAAACTCTTTTAAGTGATCATAAACAAATCCCAGATTGAATAACAAAACTAATTATCTTTTTAAAAGTCGCAAGGGTTATTGCACAATGCGCACACCTCCAATTCTCCCTCATGTGATATTAAGTAATCAGAATCAACATCTGCTGGTATTTGGAGAGTAAATAAATAAAGGAAGAAAAGGAGACTTACTAATCTGGAGTAACTCCCCCCCCATGAGCTTTTTTTTCTACTGAGTATGTCCCTTTACCTTTTTTTTTTGGTTGTGATTTCGTTTTTAGGTCTCGTTTTTCGGCGAAAGGTGAGGACCTTTTATTTTTTTTTTGGTTCTCACTTTTGCTTTTGAACCCCCATAAAACAAATCTGTTTACGTCTCAGTACTGTATATTGCTTTTTTTTCCTTCTACGCCGCTCAGCACGGAGGGGCATTCACACGTTGCATTCCAGAAATAAATTACCAACATTAATGGAACTGTACACGTGCTAAATTTTGGTGAGCGGATCTAAAATTTTTAGAAAAACAAATTTTCTAATTTTTCCGGTTAGTTGAGCTTTCCAGATACTTGAATGCTGGATAATCAAGAATTTACTGTAGTATTATCAGGGTTCATACTGTATATATGATAGTAAAATTCAGGAGTTTCTAAGGATTTTTTCAGGAGTACAGTACAGAAAATTCAGGAGATAACGTGAAAAAAAAATCAATTGTAGGGGAGAAGGGAGTAGTGTGGACAATTTTTATAAAATTGGGAGAAAAGTTTACTAAATATCAATTCTCCCATCTTTCCTGATTGCGGCGACTTGGAATATGCGCGGTAGACTGTTTCGGCGCTAAGTAAGGTCAGAAGTAAGAATTCCGGATTCCAGCGACTTTCTATCAATAAGGAAAAATGGAAACGTTATATTTTTATGTTTTATCATATCTTCTGCTCTTCGATTGCAATTTTTCAGGAGACAAAAAGAAATATCAGGATAAAAAACACAATTTTCAGCAGTTTTCAGGGCCCTTAGAAACAAAAAGCAAAATTCATGAGTTTTTCAGGAATTTCAGGAGGAGTACGAACCCTGTATTATCCAATACAATGCAAAACAATATGAAATCTAAAATAAAGTAATATTTTCTAGCTTATATTTCAAAATGTAAGAATTAATGCAATATCTTCTCTAATCCAATAATAACACTGAAATGAAAGTTACGATGTTATATTTTTAAAAAAATACACCTTCATCATTATACAAATGAAAAACTTTTTGAATAGCAATGCAAGAAATGCTTTTCAAAATTTTCTTGTTCATTTAAGTGATGTTACTGAACTAGATTGACAATTCAGCTAATATTTATCACACTAAAATGCTGTTATAACTGTTTGCATAAGCTAAACAGAAAAGTTGATATTTGAAATATAAAAAGCTAGAAATATTTTATGAAAAAAAAACTTTCACTGCATTTCACTAATAATACAGTTAATTTTCAAAAACTATATGCTATACAGTCTAAATTTAATTTCACAATCTGATATTTACAAACTCATCTACATTTTATTCTGCTTTTTGGAATATAAAAAGTATTACATATGACTTGTTAGTGTTACTACATGCGACATTGAATAAAATGATCAACATATACAGTTTATTACTATCCAAGTCTCTGATGGCCTTATTCACCATCCATGGTTAAAGCATGATCAGCGGTTAAACAGGAATTTACATGAAGAAGCGAATACTGACCAAAATGATCAGCTGGATGTATACCTAACTGGTGAGTTGGCGAGACACTCATTTGGCTTGAAGGTTGAGGGTAATTTTAAAAATCACCCACAACTGAGAAATTGAGATACCCTGCCACAATAGCAATCTGCTAGGTTATACATCTGGCGAAGCATTTTGGTCAGCTTTCGCAATATCATGGCAGAACCATCATTTAACCACTGATCATGGTTTAACGGTGAATAAGGCCGTCTATATATCACTGCGCTCAATGACTGAAACATTAAGAATAAAATGATATTCATTCATTCTTGATGAACTAAAAGATACACTTTTAAATATCAAGTTTCAGTCAATAATACATAAATATAATATATAAATCAATTTAAAAATTACTTAGTAGAAAAATTCACATGTGGGCGAGAAAAAAATCGTTTCTTCAATCCCGAAGTTAGAAAAAAATGGTTATCGTTGGAAATCTTGCAAAAAAGCTTTGGAAAGTATGCCATGTCACAACTATCGAAAAATATGGTTATGGGTCGTTTAGCGGCTACATCGATTATAGAAACATATAGATGATTGTACGTAATCAAATAATGTATTTTCTGCCCCTAAAATCAGCAAATTCAATCACTGAAATAATTCTCTTTCGAAGGAAATCACAATTCATATAATAAATAATGTATTGAATTCTTTTATTTGGGTGTCTTAAAGAATAATATTATCCCTCCAAGCATATCAGATTTATTTCTTTTAATATTTATCAACGAAATTTTCTCTTTAACGCTGAATCAATGTTTTATGTCACCAACCGCACGTTTCAATTCGTTGTTAGTAAACAAACAAACGAGGAGTTGCAATAGTAGTAGTAGAAGTAGCAGAAAAGTACTCGCTTCCATTTTGTCTTCATGACGCCAGAATGGCTAAGTGGATAAATTATCTGCAAAAGGATTCCATTTTCTATCAAGAAAGTATGGGTCGTGACTTAAAGTGTAATCCACTAAAAAAATACTGGGATCATTAAAATTCCCAAATGATTAATTTTTCAGAAAGCTTTTAGTCATTTTCGTAATGTCGTTTAATACTGATGAAAGCAATTTGTAATTTTGGACTACTAATGGACGAGTTTCTGATTTGTTTATTTTAGTTCACGGAACTTCCTTGATGAGGGTTCGAAAAAAAAGAATATGGAGGCCTTTCTAGGAGGGTGCCATTTTTTTTTTTTTCTCTTCACCGAATCAGATCGGCAATAATTTTAGCCCGTCTTTTTATGGCAATTTTCATTTCTTTTTTGATTACGGGTTGAAAAGAACTTTGAAATGGATAGGGAATAATAGCCTTTCTCGCTGGAAATCCCCAAAACCCCCCAATCAAATCAAATTAAGATGAGGGTTCTCTTTCGTTTTCCAGCAACCCTCCAATTTAGGGGTCTATTCAGGCTCTGCTGCTGGGTTCCTGTTAACGTGCGGAACCCAACCCAACCGGGGGTACCAGAATAGACCCCTTAGGCGGTCGCAAATCCAATTAATATTGGATTCCATATCAAGCGTTAAGTTCCAATCAATTCTTTCTTGAGTACACAAAGAGCGATAAAGAATAATTATAGCAACCTTTCCACAAACTTAGGCTGTTATTTTAAGTAAACATTGAGAGCTACAAAAATAGGAACATGATATTTAATATTTTCAAAGTATCCTTAAGCCATAACATTAGAAAATTCCACTTTAAATATTAATTAATATCTTCAAACAGAGTGTTGAAATTTTGAAGATTCCCATTGGCTTAACATTATTGCCGGAAGTTGATGGGTAAAGCGGACCATAAGAGCAAATGCTGATACCGGAAAAAAAAAAAAAAACACCGGCTGAGGTTAAACCTTAAAGAAAGTGGTGAAAAACGATATATTTTTCTTTGACGCGAAATTTTACTGTTCACACAGCTGCTGTAATAAAAACAGTCAAGCAAATCATCGTGAAATAAGATTCCATCTTCATTTGATAAAAACATACTCAATCGAATTTTCCATAAGTTGTTACTGCTTAATATTTCATTTTGTTATTTATTTTTCAACTTTGGAGGAGAGGTAATGTTTTTCAAAAGGGAACAGAACAGGAAATATTTTTACAGCCCGAAAAAGAGTCAAAAGGGTAAAAAGTTTTGAAACGCTTGATTTAAGTCAGGTGTCTCCAAACTACGGCCCGCGAGTACAATCAATCCTACTGCGGGGCGGACATTCAAAACTACAGTATATTGGTATGATGAGCTAGCTAGATCCCAGCTAGGTTTTGGGATTTAGTGGAGAAGTCAGTGTGACCCTTAGACCAAAAAGTTTGAAGACCCCTGATTTAAGTGAAAAATCTTTTAAGTAGTTTTTCATATCTGATGATATTTAGAGCTTTCTCAAACTTTAATTTTGTTTAGTTTTCTCAAGAGAACCTTTTAATTTCAAGAAATACCACGACATTCTGAGTATCTTTTAACAGATGTATACATTTCTTCATCTTTTAATTTCCCTGGAGACAAGACGCAAAGAAGGATGAAGAGTGTTGGTCAGCACAAAAATATTTTTTCTTTAATCTTTAAATGTTTTCAAAAAACAGATCGACTCATTATAGGTAATAATTTTGTAAAGAATCAGTAAATATTTTTTTATCCTCGGAAGAAAAACTCGAAATCGTAAGTATGAATTTCTTAAATACATTTGGTTGAAATTTCTATTTCCACTCCTTTCCAAAGGAATCCAAATACTCATATGGTGTGCCCTACCTTAGATATGCCGATTATTATAAGCAAAATACAAATTAATGTTTCATATGATAGAAATAATACTGAGATCCTTCACTCGAAAAATATTCTTCCGTTTAATGGAGCGCAGGCTCGCAGGGTTGACAACAAGCCATAAGCACCACTACTTGTCCATCGAGCCATCAAGGGATAACTGTTGAATTCTGCAGAAAGAATCTTTTTAAGTTTAGTTTAGTTATATTTACATCCCGTTTTGAAGCAACACGAGGGCATATTTGGGATGGACCTCGTAATTTTGAACCGAGGTCGACACCTGAGATGGCACCCCCTCTGCAGAGGCGGCGCCAGAAATTTGCCGACGTGGGGGCAAGCAAAGTTTTTCTAATTTGCTATCTTCAAAATAACAGATAATAATTAATTTTATACTTAATTAGAGGTAATTAAGTACTAATTAGCGAATTTGATTGCAATAATTAATTATTTGGAAGATTTAGCTCTTTCTATAATGTTGGTGCAGTAAGGATTGTCTGACTGAATGGCAAGCAATAATAGAAAATGAAGAATTATGAACATTAATCTCTTAGCAAATGAAAATGAAGTGTACCGCACTGATACTGGAAAAAAATGTGCAGATTATTATCTAAATCTCATAACAAAATAAAATAATAGCCGAAACAAGTGAAAATAATTATTAACAAATTTTAAACCTATAAATGCATATCTTCATATCTCTAATAATAATAAAGGGGAATGTGCGTGTGTATATTGGTTCTCTACAGGGCAAACCGCTGGACCTAAAGCAACGAAATTCGGCACAAACGTACTTTGGAGGGTGAAAATGTGCACCTCGGAGCCCTTTTTTGAAATTTTATTTAGAATTTTAATTAATTAAAAATCAAACGAAATTTTGGCGTTTTTCATTAATAACTTCCAAAAAATATTACAGCACGAAAATCATTTTTACGCCATCTGAAAGTTCAAAAAATTATCTTTTCAATGATTTCAATTAAGTTGCCATACAAGTTTTCCTCTAATTTTAATAAATTTTTTAAAATGTTTTTGTCATATTTTACAACAATACTTTTCAATGTTGCAACGCAATTCAAACCGTTTTCATTGTTTAAACAAATATTTATTTGTGTGTCGCTCTTTCATTGTTGAAAGATGAGGTAATATCCTAATACAGTTAGCTTTCATATTTTATTTCATGAAAATTTTTGTGGAATTTGTAAACCAAGATCTCTGAGATATTACGAATGTTAAGAAATATATCCATTAACCTGAATGATTATGGTTGCTATCTTTTCATTCTTTTTGGCATGTTTTAATCCAGCTATAATGCCGCTAGTCATAAAATGTGCTGAGTCATTTTACTGTTGAAATCAAATGTAGATTTTACAAGAGGAATAAGAATTTTCGAAATATATTGAAAAATAAAACTTTGGCAGAGTCCCTCAGCCTCTACAACCGCCAATTCGCCACTTTATTTCACCATTTGCAAGCTACTAGCTACTAATATTATGGGCGAACAGTCGGTCGCCGAATGCGGCTCGTCTATATATTTAAAATAATTTGAAAAACCAAAGGACCAATCCTCAGCCCTAACTAATGGACCGATTTTGACGATATATATTTCATATCAAAGCTTATGACCCCATAAATGTCATCAAAGACTGTCTATCCCTCATCAACCTCCATTTTCGCGAGATATCCTAAAAACACTACTTCACTGCACATTCTCAATGGGGAAAAACTCTTGAGAGAGTCCCCCCCCCCCAATCACTGGATCGATTTCTCCAATTTTTATTTTAAATGAAAGCTCACGACCCTAAATACATCTTCAATGGTTGCTTCTCCATCTCAATTCTTCATTTTCGAGAAAATCGTAAAAACAGTATTCTCTAGTAGGGGAAACCTTGACTGCGTTCCCAGTCTCAACGACTGGACCGATTTTACCAATTCATCTCACTTTGCAAGCATAGCTAACAAATCAAAATGCTCCACGTTTATTGCGCATGTTTAAAATAGTATTTTTGATCAGTACCAGCCACCATTTGAAAATTAAAAACCTCATTTTGTAAAAATTACATCGATGAAGTTGTCGAAATTTTCTTCTCTAATCCTAATAAATTTGTAAAAATAGTTTTAGGCATAATTTAAAACAATACTTTTCATTGTTGCAATCTGATTCAAACCGTTGCCAGTGTTTATACAAATAATATCTAATTCTGTGTTTTACTTCCATTATTGAAAGCTAAGGTTGTCCTAATTTACTTTACTTTCTTTCCTGTTTCATCAATTTTTCTGTGAAATCTGTAAACGAAGTCCTCTAAGGTAATAATTACATTTTGAAATATATTTAGTAAGCTCAATGATTATGGTTGTAATGTTTTAATTCTTTCTATCAGCATGCTTTAATGCAGCTAGCATGCTGAAAGCCGTAAAATGTGTCGAGCCATTTTCATATGCGTATTTTGCACAAAAAATTAGAAAGGTGCCGATGACGTGAAATCAGATGTTAGATGACACATGCAGTTACTTGACTCCATTAGGGACCTTCATGTAGACAATTGAACAGAACAGAAGCAAAGCTACTAAAAGAACACGGGTTAAGTGTTTGTAATAATTTGAAGTTTAAAATTGCTCTTTTAAGGGAACTATGAAAATCAAATAATGCACATGAGCTTCAACTGAATTTATATTCCCGACAAACAAGCTAGTCGAAGAGGGCGGGTAGTATGTAATACACTGAAATCTTTCTGCAGTGGTCACCCATCGTTCCAAGGAAAATTGGCCGCTCTAAAAGGTTGTTATGTTTGGGAGTGGGAGTATAAAATATTAGGTAGATTCCTTATAGGAACTCTACCTATTGCAATGGTTCTCATGACACGACTTTCGGAAAATTTCTGCAGATCTTCACCGATCATGACCCCTGGAACCCAAAACCACCGTTCGTTAAAAAGTTTATATATATATATATATATATATATATATATATATATATATATATATATATATATATGTATAACGCTTTTTCCCATGTTATCTTGTGAACACGATAACTGGAGTAATTTTGATGTAAACTTAACCAGCATGGGATATGTTGTAAGGATAGTGAAAATCTCGGTCGAGTTCATAGATGGGCTATCCAGCTCAAAGGGGGTGGAAATGGTGGGGGGTGGAAATTTTCATTTTCCCATAATTCCTTTGCAATTGAAAATAGAAAGAAAATACAAATTAGGCGAATTATTGCCTTATCATAACGAACAATTTTTGCATTTGAACTTTTTCGATAGCTACAATTGCTTAGAAGTTATGAGCTGAAAAGTGATTTCCCCCCTTCCCCTCCTCTGCCCCTAACTCAAAGTACGTTTTAACCTATGCATGTTACCCCTTGTTGGAAAGCTCTCGTCATTGGCAGTCTCTTCCATTCTCTTTCATTCTTGTAGCTCCAATACTGATGAGAATAGAGGGCAAAATGTTCTTTTCCTTATTATTAGTAGTAGAGAAATATATGCATAACGCTTTTGCCCATGTTATCTTGTGAACACAATAACTAGAGTAATTTTTATTAGATTTTAACAGGCGAGGGATATGTTGTAAGTTCGGTGAAAATATCGACTGAGTTTGTAGATGGGCTAACCAGCTAAAAGAGGGTGGAAATGGTGGGGGACTGAACATTTCATTTTCCCATAATTCCTTTATGATTGAAGATAGGATGAAAACTCAAAATAAGCGAATTATTGCCTCTTTACAATAAACAACTTTTGTATTGAAACTTTTTGATAGCTACAATTTTCACCCCGTTTTCATTAACTAGCTTTCTTGTCTGTCTGTCTGTTCGGCACAAATTTTGCAATGAATTTTAAACTAACTTCCCGATGATGGAGACTTGAAACTTTAAACATAGCTCAGAACTAGATGACAATGCAATATTAATTCGCATTCTTGTCTATCATTTCATATTTTGCATGACGCATGCGCAGTACGTTTTTCATTATATCTCGAAAATTATTATCATTACAGACTTGGTTCTTGGGTATATGGATGGCCCATGGGATCATCGAAGCTCCCCCATATTTTAGCTATATCTTTGCGCATGCGCAGTACGTTTTTCATTATATCTCGAAAACTATTAACATTACAGAGTTGGTTCTTGGGTATATGGATGGCCTATGGGATCATCGAAGCTCCCCATATTTTAGCCATATCTTTGCGCATGCGCAGTACGTTTATCATTATATCTCGATGGTCTCTGCGTCACGTAACTTAATTTTTCAGGAAAATAATTTTCTATTTATGATCAGGTGAAGAGAAACTGAAATAAACCTGAAATTTGCCACATGTCTCCGTCATAATCTCATCAAGATGTTTAAAATCGATTGCAAAGTTTCACACACACAAGACTAAAAAGTAAAAAATAATTATTTAAATAAAATAAAAATTTTAATATACCATGTTTTTAAAACGGACTAAAAAGTATAAAATAATTTCTTCCAGCCCCATACAGATTTAAAACGAAAAACGTAGGGCGCACGCAATATTTAATAGTAAGGAGTGTAGGGAGTAGCTGTCGTTGAGAAAACTCACACAACAGTTCATAGCATTTCCATTGCAATATAATTGTTAGTGACTGAAATAAACTATTTATGCATCAATTATGTATTGCATGCGCCCCACGTTTTTCGTTTTAAATCTGTATGGGGTTATAAATCTATATGGGGCTAGAAGAAATTATTTTATACTTTTTAGTCCGTTTTAAAAACGCGGTATATTAAAATTTTTATTTTATTTAAATAATTATTTAGAAGTTATGAGCTAAAATACCGCTTTCAATCTCCTCCCCCATTTTATCATTTTCCCATAGCTCTGTTACGACTAAAGATAGGTAAAAAAATTCAATTAGGCGAATTTTCACCTTATAAGAACGAACAACTTTTATATTAAAAGTTTTTTCAGCTAAAATTGCTTAGAAGTTATGAGCTGAAAAGCGATATTCAATTCCCCAGCTCCTCAATTTATCATTTCCCCATAGCTCCGTTACGAATGCAGATAGAAAGAAAATTTCAATTAGGGGAATTATCACCTTATCATAACAAACTACTTTTATATTGAAAGTTTTTTGACAGCAAGAATTACTTAGAAGTTATGAGTTCTTATCAGCCGCATTCACTTCCACTTTTTGTACGGTAAACAAGCTTATATACCTGGCTTTGCTCCGGATTAAAATGCTTTCATATCTAATATTTTTAATGTAAAAACTACTATTGTATAAAAATTATAATACACAAATTCCTCTTCTGATCTGAAGCGTTTTCAATTAAAATGAGAATATAAATTGAAACAAACGATTTTTAAAAACAGCTGTTTTCTCCATAAATTATTATTATTTGTTATATAGGTTCTTCAAATTTCGTTAACAATTACTAAAGTAAAAGAAAGAAAGAAAGGTTTCATTGAATATTTTATTATATTATTAATTAATTTGAAGAATGAAAATAAATCAATCAGTATTAGGTCAAGATATAAATTGCTAATAGTCTACTTATAAAATTTTCTTTTAGTATTAGTCCAGAATCCTGTGAATGTATTCTGGCAACTATATATATTCGTATTATTCTTGTTCTTCAATAATAAAGAATATTGTTACGAATTCAGTATAAAATTAATTTTGAAAAAATATAAAACTGAGAGAAACAAATTGTATGGAAATGAAATTTTTGTCACTGAAATGCAAATTTTATTTCAAATATAATAAGGTGTAAAAATAGTTTCGTGAGATCCAAAGATATAGCTTAAAAAAGCCTTGTTTAATTTTTAATTAACAGAAATTGTAAGTAAATTTTGGGCTTTAAAAAGTTAAGGTGAACTTTTTCTTGTCTTAAATAAAAAGTATGCAAAGTTTGGTTGGAATCAGTCCAGTGGTTTAGGAGATGTGAAACATACATACAGGCACAATAACTTTTAATTAAATTAAAATAATTATTAGATCATTACAAGGTTAATGTTACACAATTAACTAAATATTAATTTTATTTAAGTAAATAGTTAATTTTAATAAATCAAACAGTTAATTTTAATAGTTAATTTGACAGATTAATTTAATTTCATATTTAACTAAACATGGCTGCACCAAGATTTGTTTAATAAATTTAATATAAAATAGCCAAAAAAGATAGATACATAAGAGTTCCCTTTATCCTTTTTTATATTGAAAAATATCTCATGTAACTTTAAAATTGTTTTAGGGTTTTCTGCCTGAGTATTTGCTTTTAACTGTCGATGGAGATTTAAATTTGCTGTTCAAATTGGCTGGATTCATATCCTATGCTTTAGAAACACGTATTCAATTTGCCACTCACAATGTTTAATAATCTTTATTCTCTTATATGTTAAGAATTTAGTGACTATTATCTTTGTAACCAGGGAGTTCTCTAAATGAGCACATTCTAGTAATGTTTAAATGTTTCATGTCACGTGATTTTACCATATGACAAAATAATGTTCGCACAATTATATGGTAACTTAGATTAAATAAACTAATCTAGAGTCGTTCTTCATTCGTGTCAAGTGTCAATTTCTTGCTACTGTTTCAGATAGGCTGGCTTAATGTTATCTAGGGGATATTTGCGCTGCTTGGATTTTATTTCTTTATGATTCCTACGTGTTGAATGATTATGTGTTGGGATATATAAAAAAAATTTGACCAATTTACTGACCAATAAATCTAGCATAACCTTTTGGAATGAAAAATGGAATGATAAAACCTTGATATAGTAAAAAATTAAATGTCATGAAATCAGAATCACAACGTAAATATTGCAATGTGTAGAAACAATAAAGTCATTGGCTATGTCTGTATTGATCATTATGTAATATTTCAATACTTTTGTAACATTAACGTAAAGGAATCTACCTTTGCCTTCAAGCTTGCCGAAAAGGGATTTTTTAAATAAGATCTAATTCGTCATTTCTGATAAATCTAATTTTAGAAATGAACCAAAGAAAAAAATACTTTATCCGAAAATTGCTCTTTATATATATTTCTTTCTTTCTTTTTTTTTGTTTTTAGAAAAAAAAGATAAAATTTGTGTCTGCTTGGGTCTTTTAGCTCTTTCGGAGGTCAACTTTTCAATTTTTTTAATTGTAAAAATATATCTATGATTGTTTCGTCAGTAGTTGTTGAGGAAAGGCAATAATATCGTCTATTTTTCCTAAAATCGTTGAGTTGAAAGTTTAATTCACTGACTGCCGCGACCATATTAATAAATTTTTGGCAGAGTTCGAATCATCACCTGAAAGGCACAAATGAACTCTTTAATGCCCAAACCCGGTAGAGTGCGAAATTCAGTTTTCTCTTCACATTGGAAAAGAAATGATTAATTTCTATCTGATTTCCAGTGTTGTGTTTGAGTGTTTGAATATTTTTTTCTTTCTTTCCTCCATTTTTTCTTTATAAATATCCACGGTCGGAGAGACGAAAAGAAAGTATTTCATTGAAGTTGAACGCGCGACAAACCCGATTGCTCAGAGGGGTTTGAGTGGTCGTTAATAGATTTTATTTTAAGATTATGTCAATGGGCTGAAAAATCCCACGCCGAATAAAAATGGCAGTTGAAAGGAATGACCACAATGTATAGCCGCACTATTGTGCAATACAGATACTTTAGTTTTACCTAATAATTCTGCCGAAAAGTGATCGAAACTGTCAATATAAAAAACAAAACATACAAATTTTCATCCGTCTTGTTGATCTCTTAGCCGACCGACTGAAAACAGTCGGCAAAATGCGACATCTGATTCACTTGTCGCCTTGTCGGTTATTCTGTCAAATGTGGCCCGACGCAAGACGAAAGGGCCAGAAACAAGTGAAAGTAAAATAAACCAAACTATCATACTATGACGCACAATATAGTGCGTTTTGTGCGTCATAGTATGATGAAGAAAACAGAACATGCATTTTGAACGTCTTTTTTCCGACCGATTGAAACCAAAATTTGACACAGATCTATAATTAAGATAAGAAGACCACATATCAAATTTCATTTATCTAAGTTATTGCATTTAGGAGCTGTCGTGTTCACAATTATGCGACTATACAGATTGATATATAGTCACCCCGTTGACGGCTTTGATCCAAACTTCGATAGATATCTACAATTTTGATGGAAAAACTGTGCACCACATTTTCTCCATCTAGCTTTTAAGTTTTTAAGTTATCGTGTTCCGATGAACACGGACCGTTAGACCCCGTGGACGGACTTCGTCCAAAATTTGATAGAAATCTAAAAAATTGCTGTAAAGGTCACATACCAAGTTTCATACGTCTAGTTGAAGCGGTTTTTGAGTTATCGTCTTCCCACACAGACATATATAATTCAAAAAATGTGTTTTTCGGGCTCAGGGAGGTCTAAAACATAGAGACTCATCAAAATCTCGAGAACATTTTTTGACGATTATAATACTTTCTCTTTGTATGCTTCATACACGAGAAATTAAAAAAAAACCCCTTCTACTAATTCTTTTCAAAATGCAGCATTTATTTCCTTGTACGCTTTCATCAATCGTATTTCTAATTGAACTGTTATTTTAATAAGCAGTACTAGTCATTTTTTGCCCAAAATTAATGTATTTCGTGATTAATCTGAAACACATGCAAATCGCATGAGTCGGAACACAAAAGGCTTCTCGATAATACTTTGTCATGTCAAAGGCCGAGTGAAGGCGGTAAGGTTTCGGCTACGGGATTGGAAGATCAAGTGTTCGAAGATTCGCAGTGTGTGTGGATCTGACGCATGTTAAATCTGAAGTCGTGGGTCAATATATCCTCACGTTGGTGTGGTTTGCAAGTCTGGAGAGTGGGATTCTGGCTAAGGTATCAGCCTCCTCATCTTACGACTGTTCAGAATTACGAGGTCAGACCCAAACTATAGTTTCAAATCGGAAATTAATCGACTTAAACTTCATATTGACTAAGAAAAATAATTTGCTGCGACTAGTTGCAGTTCTATGATTTATTTGTACTGTCACCAATTGAGCGAAGGTTCCTCAATAAAGAGAATTTTTTAAATGATCTGAAATGGGCGTGTAATATGGTAACCAACTTCATAATCCCAAGTTATGTATCTACCAAAATTCGCGAAGACTCATGATTAACTTAAATTTACGCCAGCTAATTTTATTTATTTACTAGCCGCCTTCAGCGACCAGCTTAATCGCCAAAAATAAAATTTCAAATGAATTTCTTATGCATTATTTTATATTTCTGGCTTTCTTAAGAAAGAAGTTTTAAACTTCAAATTGCTATACACATTTAACCCGCGTTCTTCTAGTAGCCTTGCACTTGTTCTGTTCCTTGTCTACATTAACGTAAAATACGCAGTTGATTTCAACATTTCATTCGCGCAGCACATTTTACGTCCAGCAGCATGCTAATTGGCTTAAAATACGCCGATAAAAAGAATTAAAACATAGCAACGATAATCTTTCAATTTACTGGATTATTTCATTGTATACTAACTATCTTGAGAACTCCTTTACTTATTTCACACAAAAATTGTTCAAATAAAAGAAGAAAGTAAAATCCAGTAAAATATTTTCATAGCTTTAAACAATAGTAGAGAAACACGCAATTAAATATTTGTTTAAACAATGGAAACGTTTTGAAATGCGTTGCAACAATGAAAAGTAATGTTGTAAATTATGCCAAAAAATATTTTTGAAAGGTTATTAAAATGAGAAAAAAATGTGCTGCAACTTAATTGATATCATTGAAAAGATAATTTTTTGCACTTTCAGATGGCGTAAAAATGGTTTTGGTGCTGTAATATTTTCGGAAGTTATTAAGGAAAAACACCAAAATTTCGCTTATTTTTTAATTAATTAAAATTCTAATTGAAAAAAAACGGCTCCGAGATGCACATTTCCACCCTCCGAAGAATGTTCGTGCCAAATTCCGTAGCTCTATCGGTCTGTCCTGTAGAGAACCAACACACACACGCAAGCATACACACATTCTCCTTTATTATTAGTAGAGATTTATTTTTTAGGCCTTAAGCCAATAAGGCAGGTTGGTTCAGAATGGGTTGAGTAACTAATTTTATTTTCTGAGCTGCTCTTGGTTAATATAACTTTTGACATGATTTGATTACATGAAGCAATGAATTGTGAATTGCATTTTGCTTTCTATTTTAAGTAATGGTTTTAATTTGAAAAACTTTCGCTCTGTTCTGTTACATAGATTTCCATAATAAGGCAATAAATTATGAAACAGCGATATGAAACTTTATACACTATCACTGCAGGAATAGCGTTCATAGAATCATACGTACTTGGGTATAGCAAATTATTTCTTTAAGCGTAATGGGGATATTTAGTGTTTCTTCTGTATCGTTTAGTTCAATTTTCATCGTTCCCATGATTTTTATTCAAGCACAGGGCCGCCAATAACCGAGACGGTTCTCAAGATAAAATACTGGAAGCGGGCCCCTCACACACCCATATTGTGGATCCCATATCTAGGTAGCACAAAATGTTGAACAACATTATTAAATATTATAAAATATTATTTGGTATTGCACGATATTATACAATATTCCGAATAAGGTAGGTGAGCCAAAGGTGGCCATAGTTAAGCTTTGAGAATTTTTTAAAATTTTTTGGTTAGCTGTGAGTGGCTGAATTTTTTTTTGTAAAATTTTACACTTATCTTTAATACATATTAATTATACTTTTCTTTGCAAAATAAAATTTAATTATTTTTATAATACAATTTCAAAATTGTAACTGGTGGGCCACCTTCGGCGCATAGTGTTCCAAAGGTGGCCCATATATTGAAATCACTTTTAAAATGTGAAAAAAAAATGCTCGGAAAAACTATTTTTACTACTAAAAGAGTGTTACAATGTTCAATACTTTATGTATGTACTTATAACAATAACTAGATCAAGAATTAACAAAAGTTTCTTTTAGATTTGTGAGATTTTTCTGATATGCAAGTGAAACTATAACCACCATTCAATAATTAAATTAAAAAATATAACTTTTATTCTTATAAATTTAACAATAAATGGTAATAAGTTTTTCAGATATTTAAGTAGAAATTTTGAAAATTACCTTTATTACATAGATTTCCATATTTGTTTCCTAAGGTGCCTGGAACACTGGCCGCCTTGGGAACATGGATATGGTCACCATTTGCACGAATTAAAACTATTAATACGATAAATTTATTAGAATTGAAGTAAATGTAGTTAAAGATTAAGAAATAAGCTGTCAGAAAATGTATATTAACTCAAAGTTCTAAGAATTTAAACACATGTAAATTAAAATATGTTCTTACCTGGAAATTAGAACGACTGCTCCTCAAAAGGGAAATCACTGCATACCATGGAGGCCGATCAAGGTGATCTTTTCAAAGTCAGTCACGTGCACTGCAGATACATGTTTTACAATGCAGTAGCACCATGTTGTGAATGTACTTTTAGTGGGTGGACTGCCTTAGGAACACTGGCCACCTTTGGCTCACGTACCTTATAGTTCTATATCAAACAATACTGAACAATATCTTTGCGCTACTAGAGACACATGAAAGCAAATATCTATGGAAGGTAAATAAACCAAGACTCAATGAGCAATGACCATACTCTTGACTTTTGACTGAGAAATTAGTAAGTATTATGGCATCTCTACCTGTCGGGTTGATTAGTCCAGACTTAAATCTGGCCTTCCCCCACCTTCACACCCTCTTTCGAATTATGACTAAACAGAGGACGGAACTGTTTCTTCAGGTGGCCTGTTTACGTCACTTATTGGTGCGAAAATCTGATTTTTAGACACCTTCTGTGACTTATAATAGAAAAGGCCAGAGAAATCGGTGATGGTCACGTGCCAAAAAGATTCAGACGGTCTGTCTACAAATTAGCATACACACGGGATACGGTTTTGAGTCTGTAATGATTTAATATGAAATAGGAGTTATAACAGAATAAATTTATTTCCCTAGTTCAATCTTTCAGCATTTTTTTGTTTGTTTATTTTGTGTATGCTTTTTTTTCTCTGAGTGTTTGGAAACACTGAATCTTTTTTGCTAAATTATAGGATCTTCAAAGTATCTAACGGACATTATTTTAAAATTTTTTTGAGCTGAGTTTATTAACGAAACGAAAGTTTGAGTCAATTGATTCATCATTTCTATTTTTTATGCTTTTTTATTTTTTAAGCGCAATGAGATTTTCTACTACAATTTCCGTTCGTAAATCTGTGACAATCACATCTGAGATATTGTTGACGAGTTTAAAGCCCGTCTTAGACGGACACAAATCTTCTAGTTTAAATTAATATAAAGATAATGTGCGAGTTTTACATCGAGAGGAAATAAATGTGGAAATATAGTTCAACTCACAACGGGTCCCATTGCCCAAGATTAAAAATAAAACACTCTTGAAAATAAAAAAAAGTATTTTTTCTCCTCCTTCCCCTTACTCCCGGGCGGCCTTTTCATGCTCAGTATGACCATATAGTTAAAATAATCCATCACTGAGTCTATCGTTTTAAAGTTAAATTTTTATAAATGTAGTAAAAAGACGTATGGAGCTAAGCTATGAATATGATTTGAAATTCATTTTGTAAAATGGAACTGAATTATTTTAATGGTAATTTTTCTTCATTGAGCTATTGATATGACTGATACAACTCATATTTCAATAATTTTACCTTCACACGGAGACGAAGTTAATTTCAAATTTAAAATATCAAGGTCAACAATTTGAAGGCAGAGGGATTCACTTCTGAGTTCTTATAAAGAGCTTACAATCATATCAATAACTCTTGTCTGAGCTATTGATATGATTGATATAACCCATATTTCAATAATTTTATCTTCACACGAAGTTAATTTCAAACTCAAAATATCAAGATCAATAGTTTGAAGGGAGAGTGATTCGCTTCTGGGCCTTTATAACACTTCATTGAACGGCATTTCTGCAAATGGATTGGACAAAGAATATAAGCTCTCTAACAAATTAGGTTAAAAATTTGAATAATTCAGAAAAATATGAATCAGCTCTATTCATGTTTTTTCTTCAATATTCCCAGGTGCACAGGATTTAGTGAAAAAAAAA
>BGPR01014378.1:0-39339 GCA_013235015.1 Araneus ventricosus | reverse complement strand
AGTACGGGTAATCGAGTTTTTAATGTATCTTAATTTCACTTTAGACCAATCGCTGAAAATTGCATCTTTTCCTATTTTAGGGTTTTGAGGCGGAAAGTCTAATATTTGTCCAATAAACATAAGAATAAAGTGAAAACATTTTTCTCACTTTTTCATTTTCCAATAACTGGATTAATTTTCAAAATCCACAAAATCTATTTCCTTAAGAGTTAGCGGTAATTTGAAGTAGGTAAACGTATGAAAACATAATGCTCTTCTGCTGCTATAAAAGCAACTGTTTTTCATATCCGGAAGATCGATGAAAATCTGCTATAGATTCTTATTTCTTAGAAGGACGAGTTTCAATTTCGGTTCCCTACATGAGGGAGGTTCGAAATGATTACTAAACTTCATATCCGTTATTGATATAACGTATAAGAAGTTACTCATACATGAGAAGGATCAATTATTAATGGGGATGTGTGTTTTTCCTCAAAATGATATATTCAATAAATTATCTTTTCAAAATTTTTAAACTAAAATACGAGAGATATACTAGATCATTCCTTCTGTAAAGTGAGTTAAAATCAAAGAATTCCTCAATTCTTCATCACTAAAGCATGGCTGACACAATTAAGAATCCATTAACTCTTTACTTAGATTTCATCATCGCGAAATGAATGTTAATGAAAGAATTGAAATACAGTAATAATAAATAAATTTTAAAATTGTAAATAATTACTTTAATGTTTTAATAGCAAAAATTCAGACTGGTTTTTAATTCCTTAAAAATATGAATTGATTTACTTTACAAAAAAATTTATAAGATATTTTTAACATATCTTAGAAAGTTTTAAAACACCATTAACTCGTAGAGAAAAATTTCAATTTTAATTTTACTGCAGTGAAAAATAAAACCGTTTATTTTCAAAATTTACTGCCAGTTAGGGATTTAAATTTTAATTATAGATTCTGCTCCAATTTTTGTTAATGGTACTCTAAACATTTACATTTTTAAAATCTCGTATTAAAAATGTTTAGTTAATTAGAAATTTAACAAGATACCAGTCTAATTTAAAGCACAATTTCCATTTACCCAGGAAGCTATTAATGTATTTGACTACGAGTTTAGTAATCAAAACAGGAAATTTTACGTTTTAACTTTCTTCCCTGATATTACATAGCACCTAAAATTATTATTTAACCAGAATGAACTGCTGAAGTGAATCAGATTGAATTTAAATAAGAAGAGCCAAATATGTTGAGAAAAATACTTTTAATTTTTTGTAATAAGTAAGAACTTTCGGCTCCTTCCGCCCCCCGAAGCAGATGCGAAATTCATTACTTTGAACAGACTTGTACGTAGAAAAAATAAAAGTGGTAAAAAGGAGCTGAATTAATTTTTTCTAAAAGTTATATAACCGAAAAAAAGATACAAAAATTGATTTCTTCTTGTCTTATTTCAAAATGAAATCTCCAGTTTTATCAATAAAAAGAGCGGATATTTCTGAGACTCACGCCATTTCAAGTAAGATTTTTTTTAATCTGCTATCAGGTCTTGTATCCTTGATATTTCTCGAAATATGAAAGAAAATAATAGAACTGGCTAACACTTATTTTTCAGTATCCATAATTATCAGAGTGATCGAAAACTGGTGTTCAATGAATTAAAAAGTATTGTTTTCATTTCTAAAGGATAACTGCTAACAGGATATATTTTTCCCCATAAAATGCGAAAATAATTGAATTTAAATTAGTTTCCAGTTTCTGCGACAGGTTCTGAAAAAATAAATATGGATCTTCCGCTAAAAACAAAAGAAAAAAACCGAGAAACTTATTTCCTGCTTTGAATTAAAATTATGCAAACAAATCACTGTCTTTCGAAGAGCCCCCCCCCCAGAAATTATATCCCTTAATCATGTTCTAATTTAAATTCGCTATTAATTGAATTTTTTAAATTCCGAAGGCGTTATTATAAATTTTCAAATTTGTACATAATAGCATGTACTTTCAAATTTCCATATATTAAAACCCAGTAGTTCCGTAGTGAATTAAAGCTTCACATGGCTCAGAAACATCAATCGGAATAGAATGTTGTGAGCTCTATACTCGGGCTTTCCTTTTAAGCAGCCTTATTCAAAAACTATTAGCTGAATGTGCACTTTAACAATTGAATTCTCATTGCAGTTGGGGTGGCTGTTAAGAATTTTCCTGGTTTTTCTTTCAAGTGAAACACACATCTGGACCAGTTCCCTTTAAAAGTCCTCCAGGAACCAACCTCCTACCTCTGTACAGCTAATCAGAATTTGTACTCCGTAAAATAATAAGAAATCGCATCGATTACTTATTACTTGAATTTATTGAAATTTGCGGGTGAGGATGATCCAAAGAACGAATTCTTTTTTTAACTCTTACAGTTTCTAAGCTTTTAATGAATTATATTTTAACTATTGATTTAACGAAACCAGATACCATATATTTCATAAACAGTTCTGAAAACAGCAAATAAATAATCGTTCTAGCTCAAAGAAATGAAACAGCTAGCATTCCATATGTCTTTAAAGAGGATTTATAGAATTAATTCTTCTTGAAAATTCTGGAAACTGTCAAAACGCTAAGATGTTGAGATACTGTGGGACACTCTCCGATTGACTATTCCACTGTATTCACAAGAAATATTAGTAAGAATAAACTGAAACCCCAGTAAACAAAACTAGTTTAAACTTCAGTACACTGTGAAGTTATGAACTTTTAAATTATAATTTATTAGAGTAGTGCAAAAAATGAAGAATTGGACAAATTTTCAAAAGTACAACTTGTAACAAAAATCACTGGAACTTCTCAAAATAATTAGTTGATGTGCTCTGTTTAAAATAGCTTTTACGATATAGTATATTTTGCCATTTCTAGAGAGCATCTTCTTAAAAAAAATAGCCCATGTGTCCCAGTGGTACCGGGTCTCTACTTCTTGCAATGGATAAGTAAATTATTTTTGGCAAAACACAGACATTTCCGAAATCCCCAAGCCATTACAAATATTTGTCCACGCTATTACGAAATAAAAATTACATAAGCTCATTACAAATGTTTACCGAGAGAAGTAAGCATTTTTTTAGATTATTTATCCCAGCTTTACTGAACAAGTATAAACATTTTTAAGTATAAGTAAATTTTTCTGTCAAGAAAGTAGAGAAAAGGACTTCAGATTCAAGAAAAACGGATTATAAATAGTAAGTAAGCAAATATTTTCAAATATTTGTCGCATGATTATAAGCAAAATAATTGAATAAAAATACTTTAAATCTTCATTAAGCTATACAGTTATTCTTTCACATTTGAAGGATAACGTGCATATTTTTATTCGAAAATGCTCTTCTATTTTAAAACAGTATAATATAAAAATTTAAACATCTCTTTTTTGAATGCGTCATAAAATATTTTTTCTCCAAATAAGAAAATGTTGCTCAGATTTTCATAGAAAGATTTTCTGCTGTAATTATAATTTCAAAAAATTTGAAAAAGAATAAAGAATCTAATTTGTTTGTTTCTGCGTAATGCTTTCGATTCCAAACTGAAAACATTAAATAGAAAATGACATTTTAAAACAAATTTCGACATAATATAAATATCGACATATTCTTTGATTTTGAAATCTTTATTTACTGAAAACTTTAATGGTGTTTTCCATAAAATAAATCTATGAAATTCTTGGCGAAAGACAATAAAGCTTAGATTTCTTTGAATTAAAGATAAGATGTTTTCGAAAGAGATTTCATGTTTTTAGTTACGAGTAAAAACATCTTCATGTAAACAAAATGCAGGAAACGCCAACGTTTTCCTCATTTTATCAGTTAATCTTTTTTTCGCTCAAGATATCTCAGACAATGTTTTCAAAGATTATTGGTAAAAAAACCTTAACCAGAAGCAAAATAGCTTGTATTAATTTTAAACTAAGCAGCCTTTTAAATGAAAAATTATATTGAAATATTAAAAGAAATTTATCATTTCTCAATGAAACTTTTCATTCTTAATTGCTTTTATGAATAGGTTTTGGCAAAAAAAATTATTAAATTTCTGTCTCATTCTGTTCGTCTTCACTTTTCAATCATTTAATTCATTAATCCATTTATAATTATTAATCATTTTTGTGTTGTACAACGTGAGATTAATTTTCTATTCAAAATACTTTCGTTCAAGTGTTTAAATGATCTTTTTCTTCTACTCTTCTGTGTTAACTGAAAAGAATATTTTTCTTTTACTTTAACATTTTTCGTTAAGATACTCTTAAAAAAGCAACTGCTACATTTAATCTGAAAAAAAAACTCTTAAACATATTATCAAGAGATTAAAAAAATAATATGTTTAACACTTTTTCGGTATAAAATATATTAATGAGAAAATAATTATTACTTTCTTTATTCCACATGTGTCGCAATTTTATATTGTAGTAACAAATATTTTTTTAAGTTTCAAAAGTTTTGTTTTCAAATGTGCATTAATATTAAAAAGCATCAAATGTATGATATATTGAATAATAATTTATTTTCCATTTCAAGTCAAAAATAAAATATCTCACTGTTTTAAGTACCTGATGTGACATTTAAACATCATAACACCACAGCATACCCCCGAACTCGGAGCCTACACGGCTCCCTGTCGATTGGTTGGGTATGTGTGAAACTTTATTGAAAAGCAAATGCAAAAAACACATAAAAGGGAAATTGGCTATAGATTAACAGAGAAGAATACAATGATACATAGAGAGTTACAATCCTAATATAATATTAAATATATACAAGAGGAATTATAAAATAGAGGAGTGCAATGAAAGGGTAGAATGTTACCTCAAGTTACATTGTTACACAGAGAGAGCTATAGTAGTTGGTTTCTTAGGTAACCTTTTGGGAATGGAAGTTTGGCTCGCGTGTTCCATCCGTAGTTGCCTCCTTCGCAAGGGAATCTGATGTTTCATTGTATTTTATGCCTATATGTGCTTGAACCCTGCCGAGCCTGATTCTGGCATTTTGTAGAAGGGTCATTTGTGCCTCTTGAATGATTTTGCTCTTTACATAAAAGGATTTAAGAGCTTGGAGGCTAGACTCGCTGTCGCTCCAGATATTGACTCCTTCGTTTGCAGTATTGGCCCACTAGATGGCTACTTTGAGGGCTAGAATTTCTGCTTGGAACACAGTATTGGCTGGGCTGAGCTTGTCCTACCAGGTTTTAGTGACGGCTTTGTTTGTAATGGCACAGAAAGTACTTCCCGTTTGATCGTTTATCTGTCAGCCATCTGTGTATACATCGATTGGCGTTCTGTTGGAAGAACTTTGTCCTCCTTGTGAGATTTTATCTTCCAAGGTGAAAAGTGCAGGATGTATTATTGATGGTGGGGATGGCTGTTCATAGCTTTCATGGTCGAAGTGGATATCTTGGTAACCGCAATTTCTACCTAGGCTCCTACCCTTACCAGTGTTGATTGCATTTTGGCTTTAATGTGAAGAAGCAGTACACCTTCTATGATCTGGAGAGCCGCCGTTGGGGTGGCGTTGTACTCTCCTGTAATGTTGAGCAGAAACTTTCTTTAGATAGAAGACAGGAGTTTCTGTTGTCTGGCAGTGATGTTGAGGGCCCACTCTGCTGAGGCATAGAGAATGAACTTTTCCACCACCGTTAGATACAGATGTCTTCTGATGTTTCTACTGAGTCCCCAACCTGTTCCGGCTACTTTCTTAAGCCCTTGGTGAAGGATTAAGGACTTTTTATTTGTTTTTGCAGAGTCGGATTTAGCCTTTGAACCACTCTGTGCAATAGTAAAAATTTGCACCCCTGTGGAACTGCAATGTAAGCATTCTAAAAAAAGTTATATGGTCTTTATTGCATTTTTAGCGAACGTCCAAAAAACAACAGTGTAACTCAGTAACTGACATAAATACTTATAATAACTTTTCACTTAAAATACATCATTTAAAAAAACAGTTAACAGGAGTATAATTCAAAGGAATTTTTTTACGAACTTTTAGCTCAGAGAATTCTCTAATTAATTCAGAAACATTTAAACTGTTACTCAGTTCATACTCAATACCTTAATACAGCACACTCTGGCAATCTTGTTTGAGCTGTTGTTGTTCTAAAATAGTTCTTGTTTGTTTTTAGTTTGGAAAAACTACGTTCCTTGGATGCAACATTTATTGGAAGAGTTAGTAAAATTCTTAAAGCAATGCTCAAGTTTGGAGCAAAATTCATTTTTATTGTCAATTTCAAAACTTCCAAAGGTGGTAAATGTTTTCCCAATAGAGAACACACTACTGATATTTCATAATAAAGTTGCAGGCTGTTTATATCCGATGATTCTCCGTCTGTTAAAATGGTTTCCAAATCTTTGAAATTGGCCAAAATTACAGAAGAACTAAGAGCGTTTAGTCATATATATGATATAAAAAACGAAGTAACTGTTATGATGTTGCAGTTGAGAAAATCTTTGTTCTAAATAAATGCTGGCAGTATCAACCAGGTGCTAAAATAATTCAATTTTGTATTTTTCCTGTGAATCGATTATGGGCTCATCCTTATTTTCATATTTAAATTGTCTGTTTCGCCGATGAACTCGATGTCTAGGTATTAGTTCAAAATTTTTATCTGCATCTATTTCAGATGCCATTTCGCCAGCATCGACAAGGATGGTATTAAAGTGATTGTCCGATCTCAAATTCCTAAAAATTATATTACAACTTTCCAAAAGTTTTACTGCCAATGCAATATCGTAATTTTTTCCTTGCATGAGTTTACTAATGGGATTGACATGATTTAATACCTCGTCCCATATCATGACAGAACAAAGAAATTTTAATTATTGTATTTGCGTAAGTAGTCTCATATTGATTAACGAATAATCTACTTCGAAAATCTAAAAAATCTCTTCGAGGTGATTTTGGGCCCCTGTCCGGTGCCACCTTCGTGCCAAATTTATTACCTATATGTGCAGCGGTCTATGCGCAGGAACTGCACACACACACAGAGACTGACATTGCCTTTTATATTAACACTAGAAGATTTGTGCCCGTCTAAGGGTTTTTAGCTTGCCAACAATATCTCAGATTTGATTGTGACAGATTTACTGACGAAAATCTCATGTAGATTGCTAGCGTGCTTAAGAAAGAAAAAAAGCATGAAAAACTGAACTGATGAATCAACTGATACTAACCTTCGTTTTGTTAATAACTTTAATTGTAACAAATACTTTCGTTTTGTCGAAGTAAAAATAATGCAAAATCCTCTAACCGAAAAAAATGCATTACCAAATACAAAATAAAAAAATTGATGAATGAAAATTTTTAAGTAAAAGGAGCCTTTTTCAGTGTAAGAACGGTCAAATCAAAACTAATGACTAAATCTCCATAACATTTAAGAGAACAACTTTCCTCTTAAATATTCAATTCAAAAATTAAGCACGTAAAAGGAATAAAATATTGTAATATTTGAACGCCCGAACACTCTTTTAAAGATAAGGAAAATTCACTTCCTCTCTCAAAAACCGCTCCAAATTCTAAGAAACCAATCCCATGTTGCCCCGCTCCGAATTCTAAGAAAACCCTCCATTTTTTCCCGAACCCTTCTGGGCGAACCTCTCTAACGAAGAAAGCACACAAGCGAATGTCTTTCCGCATGTAGCCGCGCCCACATTCCTGGGCGTTAGAGGCCTTCTCACGGCTTTTATATTTTAGACAGATTACTGGAGTAGTGCCTTAAAAGTTTTGTGGTCATTAATATATAAAATTAGATTCTTTTATCGTTTTCTAAAATTTTTTCAGAAAATCTTCTATTTTTCGATCTTTTTTCTCTCATTTTGTTTCGACAATTTTGCACCCCTCGATTTTTTTACTCCGAGCTCGGGCACGAACTAACGGAGTGTTCGTCCAGGCCTGATTGTTGATAGGTGTGCCTCGAAGTTAAGCTTATCATCGATTAGTACTCCCAAATATTTCATTACTGAGGCTCTTTTCATGTTGTTTTATCTCCATTTTGTTCCTCAGTACCGTATCTATTCTTGTTCATATGGAGGTAATTAGTTTTGTTCAGTGAAATTTCAAGTTTTTGCTTGTAGGTCCAGGTCTTCAAGGTTTGTAATGCTTTTTTATTGGCCAGATTTTGACTTCCTGTTTTGTCCCGGCGTTGACCAAAAAGACGAAGTCCTCGGCAAATGCCTGCAAGTGAACCCCTGGGGCCAGTCTTACTGGAGCACTTCGTCGGCCACCAGATTCCAGAAAGCTAGTCCTGGGACGCCTTGGGGCGTCCTTTTTGCTGCTTCCACGTTGCTGTACCTTGTGAGGCATTTATTGCCACTTTCCTATTGGAAAGAATGTCTATATGAGTGTCGAGGGTGGTATTGCTGTGGTACTTCAGGTAATCGAGGCTGTATTTTATTTAAGCGCATTGCAAATGGTCAAATTGCCCTTTGATATACAAGGAGATCATCAGGGCATGTTGGTTGCCGTTTTTCGCTGAATTTATCTTATCGAGGAGGTCAAGGATTTCTCCTTCAGTAGATCTATTGGTTCGGAAGCCGTACTGGTTAGGATATTGAAGGTTATTTTTTCTGAAGATGATTTTGAGTAAAATAAAGTCTATTCCGTTGTATCCAGGTTCTCTTTTAATTGGAAAATTTTCATGATGCGGGCTATTTCGTTTTTGGAGAAAGGCTTCTTCTCTGGCTGTTAGGTTCTGAGGCTGGCATTGGAAGGTGTTAGGGTGTTGTGCGTAGAGATATTGAACAATTCTATTTGCGAAGGACTGGGAGACACCTTCTTGCAGCTAATCCATAATCTTGAAAAGTTCTAATGGGGGATATTGTCTTTGATTATGGTTTTATAAGGGATTCCGTATGGATGTTTCGTCTGCGTGTAGAAGTTTTTCCAAGAATGTTCGTTTGGCTCTGAGGGACAGCTTCTTGTAGAGGGCTTTTTTGGGCTCAGGAGGAGTTGATATTTTGTTTGTTCCGTGCCTGTGATGTTATTGGCCGTCTTTTGAATCGCTTGCATATCTTTCTTTTTAATGGCTAGCTCTTGTATCCACCAGGTGACCCTTGAAGATTGTTTGCCTTTTTTCAGTTCATTTATGTTCTTTTCAGAACACGGACCTTTTACATCATACTTAAAAAGATTCAACCTCCGAAACTCCGACCTTTGCAGCTGCGGAGATATTGGGACACCACTACACTTTGCCACTTCATGTATTCTAACTGAGAGCTGGCATTTCAAAAAGCCAAGTGATTCCAACATCTTACAATGGAAATTGGGTATCCTTAAAAACACAGGCTCAAGGACTAGATTGAAACAACTACTGGACTTTATTATAGACAACGACATCTTAATTAATGGACCCTCATCATCTCTGTAAATAGATATTTGAGAGAGAGAAGCATAACATTCATTTTTTTTTCTTTTTTATATATAAATACTTTATAGGTCATCCCAATGTATCACTAGTTTTACAAACGGATATTTCCTGTAAATAGCATTATATCTCTCTTAACCTCCAAATGATTCGAGAATTATCATATTATGTATGTATTGTAAATAGCCCATTAACTTTTTACTTAATCACGACAATTACATTACTTCATCTTGTCAATTACCCCAGCAGTAAAATACTTAATAGTGTTGCATTTAACAGTTTCTATCTTTCAGTACAACTAACCAAGTATACAACGAACGCAGGTTTGTAATGAAAATTATTTCAGGCAGTTGATAACAGAAACTTATCGTATTTGTATCGTAACAGAAAAGTATCGTATTTGTAAGTAACATTTCAATTTTTTCAAATGCACTTGGTTACTCAAAATGAATGTTTTGTGAGGCACTCCCAGTATAACATATGAAACTATTCTGTCTGAATGTTATTAACATTGCTGTGAATAATTTTTAGCCATGATTAACCTTATTATTCGAGGAACGGGAAAAGGTATGCAATTCCCAACAGGCTTATTATCTCCTTTTAGCCTCTCTTTGGAAGGGGCATTAGAGCATAATCTCAATACTCATCGATGTAATGGAGTACCGGAATAACTGTTTTAGTCAAAATAGTAATTATTTGAAATAATAATGCAACTTTAACATTTGTTAAAGTGTAATTGTCATAATTAGTATTCAAAATCTTTTCCATCAATGTTCAGTTAATGCCGACAACAAGCATCAGCGAATGCAGGTCTGTAAAGGAAAATTATTGTGTGCAATTGTTAACAGAAACTATTCTATATATGTAAATACTACCTTATATTTCATCGATTGGCATCATATTTTGTAATACATATCTCAACTTGTTTTTCAAATGCACTTGGTCTCCCATAAGATATATGTTCTTTGAGACACATCCAGTATAACCTCTACAAATGTTCGGTCTGAATGATATCACCATTGCTGTAACCATCAAACAATTATTAACAATAATAATACCTTAGTTATCGAGGAAATGGGATAGGCCTGTTATCCCCAATTGGTCTGTTATCTCCTATTAGCCTCCCCTTGGTAAGGGGCATTGACCTCTTTCCTATACATAGAGTATAATCTCAACAATTGGTGTTTAATGATCTTATCAAAATGGTACCAACCAATTTTCACCCAATTGCAATAACATTGAAATAATAATGCAAATTCCAGTAATTGTAAAAATGTTAATGTCACAACTCGCATTTAGAAATTTCTCTATCAGTGCTCTTTTAATGCCGATAACATGCATCATGTATACATATAATCAAGAACGGGTCTCAATTCTGTCGGAGACCCGCATCTAGACACAGCTTTGTACCCCATCTGTTTAAAAAATAATCTTTTATTGTAATACCTAATAGTTACTTTGATTGTTGTAATAATGCTTTCTAAATAAAGTCGTTCGGGGGACGGCTTTCTGGTGCGGAGCCCTGTGTGCCCCGAGGGGGGGGGGGGGGGGTTGTGGGGTTTTTTTACGGGGAGCCCCCCAAACTGCTAAAAGAGATCACACGATCTCAAAAGCGGGGCTGTCCGTAGTGTGAAGAAGAAGAAGTTTATAGGCTTTCTGACAGCAGTGGAATATCGCTTTCTGAAGGAAGTTGGTCGTCTCATTCAGATGCTCTTGTGTTGCAATCTAGTAATTGTTGTTGGATTTCTGAAATTTCTTTCCTCAAGTCCATCGAGAATTTTCGGTGACCTCCGTATGCGGTTCTAATTCTGGTGTACGTGTGGTTTTGCACACTGATTTCGTGCTGAGTGTGAATATATTTATGGTCACTCAGACTAAGTTCAGCCCTGACTTTCCAAGATGCATTTCTAGCCAGTTGGACTCCTTTGACCAGCGTTTAGTCCGACCATCCCTTTGCGTTCCAACGCTGGAAGGTTGGCTCTGAGTCTTTCAACTTAAGCCGTTTCTACCAGAAAACATGAAAACATATCTCTTTCTCTTTAGAATGCATATATGGTAATTCAAAATACCTAAATTGACTCGATACTTGCTATGCAAAAACAAAATGATTGATAAAAAGATTGCAAATATTTACAACTCAAACGACATTATTCAAATTTTAGCCTTCCGTCGGGCGAATCTAATCTGTGAGATAAAGCAACCATATTTTTGGGGCCTAAGTGCGAGTTTTACCGAAAAAGGTGTTGGATCTCTAATAGCTTTCTGGGTCCCAACCGCTCACACTAGGGTGTCGTGGTTTTTTTCTCTAGTGCTCGTTTGATATACGTGAGGGGCACATTAATCTGATGGATTAATTGCACTCGATTACGTTTGTATTTTTGATTTTCCAAATTTTTCTCAATATTCCTCTTTATATACCTGCAGAAGTTCGTATAAATGTATCCCAGTCCCTAATTAATGAACCGATCGTTATTTCCAATATATTATTTCGAATTATTTCAGGTTCTCAATGACAACAGTTATCATTGCTAAGAAGCCTTATGGGAACACAAACGCCAAATCCCTCCCGAATTCCTGGACATTTTGTTAGTTGAAATTACAAGGAAATACAAAAATGTTATTTAAAAACATAAATTTAGCTTTGTATGACTGAATGGTTCATTTTGTTAAGCTTTACCTTAAGCCTAAGCGAAAATTTAACTTTTAATATCTGAAATGAGTTGCGCCCCAACGTGTCAGCATTTGTATTCCGCCAGACCGAAGATTAAGAAAACATCAACAGCACATGAAGCATGCTGCACCTCTTCAGGCTTCACGGATCCCCATGTGATTCTGACCAATCCCGGATTTCTTGCGAATGGTTTTATTCTTAAAGATTGAATTCTCAAGATGTCAGCCACTGTGATAATCGAAAAAGGAAGTACTACCATTAGTCACACCAAATTTAGACAATCATTCACCATTTCCGAAACATATTCAGTCATTGCGTAAAATCCATTTTGTATGAAGCGATTACAATGGTGTGCAATTTAAAACATGTAAATAAAAAATAAAAATTAAGAAAGAAAAAATTATCAAAATTATGGTTTCCGATTCGCAATGAGACTGATTTGGCGATGGTAAGCAAAGTCGAAACTTCATTACTTCCCACTCCTCGAAAGTCTAGGAAGATGACTAAAATGACACTAAACCATCGCCAATTGATATAAGTGAGGAATGCAATGTATCTGAATGAATCTGAGAAATAACCCACTCCTAACGGAGGGTTAAAAGCGTATTATTGGAGAATTTTTCAAAAGAAGACCTCATGGTTGATAATGTCAAATCCTCCATCAAAACAATTAATAAGATCTTTAGAAATTATTTGTATTAATTATCAAACATTTAAGATATATCGTGGTTATATTTAATGCAATAAATAATAAATAATACGGTAAAATTAAAAAAATTACGTTACGGGTTTTTTTAAATGCTCTCTCATTTTTAAAAAACCGTAGTTGAAACATTATCAGTTTCTTTTATTAATTTTTGAAATGAGTCCAACAATTCTCGGACACCCTGTATTTTATTTTGTAACACAGTTCTCACCAGTATTCATAAGAAGCAATGTTGTAGCATTATAACAAATATTTGAAAACATTAACTTGCACATACATGTATGCTTCGAAATTTCAGAAACTTTTCCAGTATTTTTCAGAAACAAGCTATACATAAAATCACAGCTGTCCACTAATGGATCAAAACGCATAGCAACCAATTCAATAACTTCAGCATATTATATTTCTCGTTTATGACTGCTAGGCCGTTTGAAATGCCATTCTTTGCAATTAAACTGCGCTTTTAAAAGTGCATTCACACCAACTACAAACCGAGAACATCAACTGTGTATAAGAATTCCAATTTACGACTTGCTGACGACGAGTACGTTTAACTATTCGTTATTCGCTATAACTAACTATTACATATGCCATTTACAAACTTAACCGAGTCGGGGCTTTTGAGTAACATTTCATCAAATTTCTCATTAAAGGAGCTTAATATCAGGCATAGGAAGTGAAATTTGAATTTTAGAGTTATGAATGTCAGAAAATGTCGGGAAGAATAATGTAAGTGCATAAGATAATAGTATGAGTATAAAAACGTATTTATAAGGTGACCAACTTTAGCTCAAACATTAGCTCCAACAAAAGGAGGACACAAATAAATCGAAGTTAAAAAGTATCATAAATAAAAGAAACATTTAATTCATTGCAACAATAAATGCAGAATACACTATAATATGATAAATGCATAAAAAAACATTTTTAGCTTATTTTTTGTGCACTTTTTGAGGAAGGACAGAACTTACAAAAGGATTACGGTTGGTCACCTTAGTATTTAGGAAACATTACTGATACGGAAATGTCAGAAACAGCCTGATATTTATCTGTCAGTATGGTTTCTTTAAAATATTCAAAATGGCACTACGATTGTTAATGACCTTAACTACAAAACACTTGCTGAAAATGGTTATATATAAAGGCACTGGACGAAACAATCATTTTTGTAACACAGAATTATTTAAAAGAGGAATTAGAATTTACGTTTTGTCGTAAATATCTTCTGAGTAATCAATATTTTAACGACTTAATAAGAGTTAAATTATTTGCAGATGACATAACACTGATAATGCTGATGGTCGATTAAAATGAACGATGATGAAGTCATTCACAATTTATGATAAGACAAGCGTCATTTGAAAAATTGTCAGCAGAATATTTCATAAATAATAAAAAACAGGCATTATATACAAAATATTGCTAGTCACGCATAAAATCCAATCATCATTTCATCACAATTTACATTTCACATCTTATAATGAAACTGAGCCAAGACTTAAACAAGTCGCCTTATCATCTCCAACTAAGAGCACTCTCGTATTTAATAGCTTCCAAAGAAATATTCACAATAAATAATGAAAAATTGGTTTATTGTCTAACTTCTTTTACTTCAATATGAGACTTGCTTCCTTAAAATTTCGGTTGGAAATGTCTTCAGTCCAGTGTCTCACCAAATTCGTTCTTTTCATTCAGAAAAATACTTCTACGACTCAGGGTTGTCTTATTCAATGGGCTAATTGGGCTTTAGCCCAAGGCGCCATTGATCCATAGGCACCTAAAAATCTGCTATACTGATTTTATTTTTCAACTATAAAAATTATTTAATTATCATTAAATATGTTAAATTAAAGATACTATTAAGTCGTGTATTTATAGAGCCATCGATTTTGTAGTTTTATATAAAAATATGCATCATTTCAAAAAATATTCATAGAGAGACAATCCACGAGAAAATACTAAACTATGCGTCTTATATAAGTTACCTACATTTCGAAAGTTGGCTAGTAAAATCCTATTTTAAAAAGGCGCTGATTTGTAAAACTGTAAGGCGTTAGTTAACCACAGGCGAGTCTTTTGGGCCTTTACTACTCAACATACTTACATGAACTTTTGACACAAGGCTTCTCTATTATATTGCTACGTACTCTGTAAGTGTCATACATTTCCAAGTAAACCTCTGCAAGTTATCAAAACACATGAGGAAACATTTTAAATTTTTAAAAAAAACTTTATATCTTCCCGAATATCCATGCTATTTTTACAAAAATGCTTGCTCAAATTGCGCTCATTACACAAAAGAATTGATGACAGTTTCAAACCATTATTAGCTTTTTGTGAAGGCGGTGAGCCAAAATCCTTCTCTGAATTCAGCAATTTTTGGACGGTCCCTTTATGCCCGCGTGACCGAATATTTGCTGTAGATTGTGAGTTAAAAATTATTTTTTATATGTTCGAATTTCGAGGAAAGATCATCCAGCCTTTCGGGAGATATTCGAAAAAATGTGCATTATCAGCTTCCTATGAATGAGCTGGATGCACTCTGACCAAACTTTAAGGTTAGGTGAGGCACACAGAAGCAGATTTCTTATTTGTCCGAATATCACTCAAAAGGCTACATGAATTTTCCTCTAACTTCAACCATATAATTTTATCTTATCATGTGCCTGACCTACCCCTAAAGTTTGGCCATGTTTTTTTAATCACCTGTATATTTGCACCTATTAAATTTCCAACCCTCGTATACGGTCTTAGGCTGTGATCTCTAATTAATCTAATAAAAATTTTATATCAATTACATGAATTAGAAATCTATTTTCTAACTTTAGTTAACACTTCAAGTATATCAGCAGATTATCACAATAAATAATCCAAGACTATTATACTTCGATTTAATCTCCTTAATGCAACCGGCATCAATGACATTACTTTAACAGGTCACGAATGACCAATTCCATTTTATGACCCTCTCAATTATAAGAAATACAGATATAATCCCCTCGGATGTAACTCCTCCTCGACTATAATCTCCTTTATTATTTATAAGGAGACAGACAATAAAGAAGAATATAGTCTCCTTTGCATTAAGAGATTCAACACTCTAATAGTGCAACTCTCTCTTTACTCTACTCTCTACTCTTATCTTTGCAACACTCCTATAGCGCAACAAGAGATGATTGCAAGATATGTGATTCAATGAATTTAAACTCAAAATGAGTTTCTCTCAAGTGAGAGAAACTCAAAAACTCAATGAATAGTGTGATTTTTGGAAAGAATTAGTTGCTTCCAATGGAGTCAATTCATGTTCACGTGATAAAAGTCAAATAGGTTGCACCAATTTAATTTTGAAATCTACTGCTTCTGTTGTAATATTAGTCACGTTTGTCATAAGACAGTTGTACCAAATGAATCTTCATTGTTTATCTCCTTCAAAAGTCATTCTTAATATCAGAAAAAACATTAAAATTAGAACAGTAATATCGCTTTGATTTTTAACTATCTCCGATTATTTTCCTTATCAATGTGGTTTGTAAATAAACAAAAAATAGCTGTAAAATAATTCTTTTAAAGACCTTTAAGAGAGAAAAATATTTATAGATAAATTCTTTCAACATGTATTTGCTTAAGATCTTATGACTATATCAGTCAGATGATTTATTTTTATTTCATTTTATGTTGTATAATTAGAAGATTTATAACATGCTGAAAAACACATATACACTCGCTAAGTCTTCAAATGCGTTGCAAAACAAGAAAATAATCTTTATAATATAAAATAAAGTTTTATTAATTATTAAAAGGTAATTAAGCTTTTAGATTATATATTGACTGATGCTAGAACTCTTGTCATCTTTTTAACGATTTCAAAAACTATGCTGAGTTTTAAATTTGCTGGCTAACTTAAAATATTGATGTGAAGGTTTTCAAAAAGTAAACTTATTTTTGTTTTACACTGATAATCAAATATGGATTTTTGAGGTTCTTTATTGTCTTAAATAATAACTTCTTTAAGTTTTCACCAAATAAAATATTAAAAAGGCAGCTTTCGTTCTTTAAATTAATTAAAAGCTGTCAGTAAAATTCAATGCAATTTTAATAAAAATCACAATTGCTTTACTTGCAAGAAACTGTGGAATACTGGATAAAGTAAATAATGTAATTAAAAATGAATGTGCTCTCCTGTCATGTAAACAAAAAGAGAGTTTCAATTACTCTGTCAAAGATATCTTAAAATCATAGTCAGAAAAATTGTTCCAAAGATGGGAAGAATTAATCCTTTAGAAACCTTACATTAAAAAATGTATAATCTTAATTGGAAAATTGTTATTACCCATAGATATATATGTCGAATGCACAGAAATTATTTTATCTTTAAAATTTTAATTCACAACATTCAGATACATTTTTGGCATTATTTTGTACATAATATTTCAACACATATAATCAACAAAATACTAAACGACAACAAACAAAATTGCTAACCATAATGATTGATTCCATTCCAGTCCAATAGATAATAACTTCATATAGTGTATTGCTTATTAACGTGACTCATGAAGTATATAATTCTCATTGACTATAAAATCATAAATCTATGACTGAATGAGCGGTTTATTCTACTCATCTTTGGTGAGAACATGAAAATTAACAAGAACTCAAATTGCTGAAAGTGAAAAGAAAGAATAGAATGTGTACCTCTTCGAAGTCAACAGGCCATTTCAGGCTAGATGTTTGACATCCACTTAATATGCTAACTGCCGATAGCGCTCTTGACGTTTTGTGATAATCTAAGATCAAGCGTATAATACGTTTTATAACAAAAATTCAAATCTCCCTCTTGTAAATTACTGAGAGTGTACCTCGTTAACGAATATATTTATACTGAAGAACGACGATAACAAGACAGATTTTATTGATTGCCACTCTTCTAACGATTTCATATTACACCCTAAAGAAATTGTACCAACACTGCGGGAAATCCGTTGTGTTCATCAACCATCAATTCAACAAACAAGAATGTGCAAGCAAGTTCATCAAGCGTGGATCACAAGAAAGATTTTTATTGATTGGCGCTCTTCTAACGATTTCATATTACACCCCAATGAAAGTGTCCCAGAAGTGCGTGAAATTCGTTATGTTCATCAAACATCAATTCACTTTGCTCATCAACACTCTTTCATGGGATCGCCCTCACGTTAGGAAATTTTCTTTAACAGAAGGGGAATGATATCACCTTTGAAATCTTCCTGTTCCGCTTTTTCTCTATAATTTGAAAAGCAAATGTAGGAAACTTTGCTTACCTTCTCATAATCACACATTGTCCTAGTTTTCCTATTTTTTAATGCAACTTCTCTGCTATCGTTTCAAAACACTATTTTTCCATCTTTCCTTTGTTTATTTTTTCGAACACGGACGGTTAAACGTCCAAACCCTTAGTCATCCTCAAGTTTGTGTAGAGCTTGGCATATTACTAATCTGTTATTACTTTTAATTTCTCCTTCATTGAAACAACAGCTGTTTTCATTTAATTCGTCGTTATAAGACAACCATACAGAAAAACAAAAATGAAGCTGACGGATTTAAATACAAAAACATGTGCAAAAACTCCACAGCCGCTACCACAGCAATCTAATAGGTTTGGATTCTCCAGAGTACAAATTTTATGGCCACCTAGATATCACATCTGGAGATGTCTTTTAGGCCCTACAAATAGTGAAGCAAACTCCCATATGTAATCGGCTTACAAACTATAATAAAATTTACTAAGTACACCTTATCTTAAAAGATAACGCTATCCCATTGTAGTTAGAACATTCGATATACAGGGTGTTCATTAATTATTGTCGGGGTTTCCGTACCTCATAACTTTCGAATAAAAAATATTACGCAAAAACCGATTACGTATTCGTAAATTACAACTCAAAGAATTTTACGTGGCAACAATGCGATCTTAGCGCATTTGCAGTCTGGGTAATTATGACGTCATAAATAAAAATGGCGACCGTGCAAGAAAAAGCAATGTGTGTATTGTGGTTTTTCGAAACTAAATCAGTCATAACTACTCAACGTCTCTTCAGGACCACGTACAAGAAAGATCCTCCTTCGGATAATTCTATCAGACGCTGGTTAACACAATTTCAGGAAACTGGTAGCGTTCTACACCGAAAGGGAGCGGGAAGACCGAGCACTTCGCAGGAAAATCATTAATAATTATAATAATTTATAATTAATCATTAATCATTAATAATAATTTTAATATCATTAATAAAATTCTTTGAGTTGTAATTTACGAATACGTAATCGGTTTTTGCGTAATATTTTTTATTCGAAAGTTATGAGGTACGGAAACTCCGACAATAATTAATGAACACCCTGTATAATGAAAATGTATTGTTGCTAGAAGTGTCTTAACTAAGCGTTCACATTATCTCTCGTACGCCTAGAGGCATTTCTAATGGATACAAGAGCACTATATGATCATTTACGCAATTGCAATTATACTTTCTCTGATTACACAATATCGTAATTTTAATAATAAAGAGTGAGGTACGTCTGCTGACAACCTAGAGGACAGACCTCTAAATGCAAATATCTACTTTAATTAATAGTACGCATATGCTTAAGCTGGAACTAAGTGTTCATCGCTGGAGTGATTTTAGCTAGTTTTCAAGTAATTTAAGTGAAATTTCGATGTTTTTCCACTGTTTATCATCAAAGGTTTCTGAAAATTGCTTATTTTCTTCATAACATTCGGAAAAATTATACTTTTGATGACTTGGTTTCACCATGCCGGTCTTTCTTTCTTTCAAGGAATTTTTAAATTATATCTTTCAAATACAGCCTGTAACAACACATAAAACGTTTGCAAGGCTTCCAAGTTAAGATCTGCGTTCCTCCATCCATTTTATATTACTCAATATTTCTGTTTTCTAGTGGTAAGGAGTGAAAGCTCCACTAACGTACTTTTAAACATTTTTTATACTAAAAGCAAGCATTTTTATCTTCGCACTAGCAGTCATATCTGATAGCGAGTTTTATAAATTTCGATTTTAAAATTAAGAATTTTTTTCCTTACTAATCTCAACCTCGTGCATTTTGTTTCATTTTTTCGACACGTTTTGTAAGCTTTAAGTTCTGTTTGAATAACTTTCTGGGACCTTATTTCAATCTTCATTAACTATAAGAGATTTTGTTGTATTTTAGTGATTCATGTGTTTGTATTGAACACCTTATGTTCACTGGAATCTAGTAAAAACTAATACGCCTTAAAAATTTACGATCTATATATGTTTGGGTCTTTTGACTCGAATATTTATTTTCCATTTAATTTCATAGTGGGTTTAGTTTAAATATATCCTTGTGTTTCCTGATAATGAACAGGAAATAAAATTTTTATACAGCGCAAAATTATTCACATTTGTCAATTTTTCCCATTTCAGAACAAACTGATTCCATTTCCTACTTTTTAAGCATGTTTTCATAAATATCCTGTTCTTATTTTGTTCACTAAGCATAAATGACAGTATATTGTCAACCACTTCGTCAGTAAAGTATTTCTATGGATATTATGCAAAGAACCCTTAAAAATGCTTTTAATTTTTTTTTTCAAATATCTTCGAAATATAGGCACATATCGACAGTTTTTGCATTTATGATGTTTTCATTATGTAAAATTCAATCAATTTATCATAATAAATAAAATACTTAATAAGTTAAAATACAGCGAAAAGTTCCTATTGACTGATATTTCTCTAAGTTCATATTTTTACTTTCTCGTATACGAAAAGAAAGTATTGAAATCATCAAAAAATACGAACTCGAGATTTTGATGAATCCTCACATTTTAGACCTCCCTGAAACCGAAAAACACAATTTTAGAATTATGTCTCTGTGAACACGATAACTCAAAAACAACTAGAGCTAGAGGGATGAAATTTGGTATGTGATCTTTAGTCATAATTTGTAGGTTTCTATCAAATTTTGGACAAAATCCGTCAATGGGATTTCTATTGTCTCTCTGTCCGTGTTCATGTGAACACGATAACTCAAAAACTTAAGTAGCTAAATGGATAAAATTTGGTACATTATCAGGAATTTAGGTCAGTATCAAAGTTTGGACGAAATCCGTCGAAGGGTTGACTGTCTATCAGTCTGCCTAATCGCATGCTTGTGAACACTATAACTCCTAAATGCAATGATTCAGATAAATGAAATTTGATATGTGGTCTTCTTATCTTAATTATAGACCAATGTCCAATTTTGGTTTCAGTCGGTTGAAAAAAGGCGTTCAAATTGCATATTCGGTTTCTTCACCATTCTACGACGCAAAAAAAGACGCGACCATGGACCGTTTTCCCCACCTGTTTTGGGGAATGGAGTGTGTTACTACCGCTTGCCGCATTTTTTCCCCACCAGTGTAAGCGCGTATGCAAGAAAGTTTCGGGGAGACCACTCCCACTGGTTTTGACAGTATAACATTAATTTCACAAACGAATGAAGTGATTTTTGGGTTTTATGAGAAAAATAAAGGATCACTTGATAATATCAGAGCCATGTTCTTAGATTTTCACACAGTATTGTAGTTCAAGAGCATCTAGAAATGGGCTAATCAAACTCTCATAGATCCTTGTATCTCCCTATCCATTTTTAAGAAAAATTTATGAAATAAACTCGGATCAATCCATCAAATTCTTGACTGAATCATTTACGTAACGAAGGGTGAAAATTCTCTGTTTCATCATCACTGTATCATTTCTACTACATACAGCTGATAATATTTCGGTGGAAGCTAAAAGTTTATTAGTAGCATATGTATAATAGTTAGTCCTTTCCTTTACATATGAGAGTGGATTTAATTATTCTAGAAGTTTAGGTTTGTATTCTGTAATAACTGATCCAAATACTAACAGAATGCATTTAATTTCAACAATCTTATTCTGATGTCTTAGTCCTTTAATGCAGTAACTGCAATTCAATAAAGTAATTCATTTTTAAAGTATTACGAAATTTATGACAATTCATATTTTTTTGTTTACAAATAAGCTAATTTGCTTATTGGGGAACGGAAATAACACAAGAAAAATGTTTTAAATCTTATTTCATTTTGTCCTTAGCATGCCTTATTATTTGGATGCATTTCTACAATTTATTTTGAAATGAATTGCAGATTGTTCTATTTTAACGACAGAATTAAGTACAATGAGTAACCTTAAAGCAGCAAATCTGAATCACATTAAATAAAATGGGGTTTTCAATTGCGTAACTGCGTCCTATTTAGCTTCACTTTTAGCAGTACTGATAATTCGATACCCAGATAATTATTCCTATCTTATTATAATTATCACCGAAGACTGTGGGGCATGATTTAGTGTTATCATGACAATAGCTGTCGTTCAAAAAAGTAAAAATATATCAAACTAACATATATGATAATAAAAGGAATGATCGCTTTCTATATTAAATAAAAAACGTTCTGAACTCAAACCATTGCAAATAGTAAATGGCATTTATTAAATAAAATTTGCTTTGAAAACACAGATAAATACAGAGAAATGCATTTTTTATGTCATTTTCATCGTGGTAAAGAAAATTCGTAAGTAACAATTAATTATACTAAATTATATTTACCTGCTATTAATTATATTATTGCTATATTTGCATTTCGTTAAAATAATCCTTAAATAACTGAATAAAACACTCTAAGAATATTCTGTCATTTTTTAGAGTTTTCAGTAAAATCTCTTTATCATGTTATTAATTAATGGTTATTCGGTATATCTGGAAACAAGGAATAATAGCCAAGTATCGAAAAAATCTACTTCATGGTTATCGAATAATCGATTAATAAAAAGGGAATAGTTACTGATGAAATTCATATTGAATATTCGCCTTATAGAATAGCATGAGTAGATTGATATGAACAGAATTCCGAAGGTGTATTCATTTCAAATCTTCTTTGCCAATCATAGTAATGAACAACTCCTCAGACAAGAATTCAGACTGATGATCCATACAGAGTTCTTTGTTGCAGTAGCATAGTTCAGTTTTTTGGATGAGTTACATTACTGGAGATAAGTTTTACTTTTTGTCTAATCTAGGAATAGCTTTCGCAATGCAATCTCATTCTATACTATAAGGGAATTAGATTTGGGAGAGGTGCCTGTGAATTTCCTATATATTTTTATAGATAATTCATAGGATGGATGCAAATATATATATATATATATATGAATTGTCCAGGTTACCATTTGAAGGGTTACCACATATGAATAATCACCGACATTTCATTGACTCCAACAGAAGGACGGACTCCAACAATAATAAACCGAACTTTGATAAAATATTAATGAAACAACATAAAACTAAAACTGAAGAAATATACAGTGGGGGAACAAAAGTTTCCGTACGCAGCTATGGCCAAAAATAAAAGCTTAATTTGTCGCACAAAATCTTTTGTGACGAAAACGAAAATTAGCAAATTTGTTCAACACAAATATATGTATTATTATGAGTATTATAAAGAACAAATATTGAGATAATTAAAAAATAAATTTAAAGAAACAAAAAACAGCACTGATGAGGAACAAACAAAGTTTCCGTACGGTATTTGTATAGTTTAAGAAAAGATCTTTTTTATGTTAACCAAGCTGTATTTAATGGTCGGATGCCCTAATTTCGACTTTATTTCTACTCTCAAACGTTGTGGAATGAATCTTGCGAGTATTTTTTTGTGTAGTTTCGGGGAAATGTTGCTTCAAATACAATAAATGGCACTTTGTAATTAGACCTTGTTCTAAATGTCATATTTTTTGAGCTCAAGACTGATTTATTCCCATAAATGTTTTATGGGATTAAGTCGGGAGACTGAGCTGGACTATAAAGTTTTTGTTTAACATGATAGAGTCGCCTTTCTTGACAAATAGTGGAGGTGTATTAGGATGTTTGTACTGATGGAAAGTGAATGGTAGTAAATGTTTTAGGGGTGTAAGGGACAATTTTTCTGCACTAGTTAAAACATTTTGCTTTAGTATGTTATGATACATGTAACTATCCATATTTCTTCTATAAAACATAAATTGCGGACACCAGAAACACTTATACACACCCACACCATGAGGCCTCCTTCACCGTGCTTGAGAGTTCCACATAAATTCTTTATCCAGATCATAACACAACCATCTAACCCATGGTTATTAAATTTTGATTCCTCTTTAAAAAGGACCGATTCTCAGAAAAATAAGGGCTAACTTAGATGCTTCTTTGCAAACTCGAGGCGCTTTCTCCGTTACAGAGATTATTTATACAAGGCTTCTTACTGGCCGCACATCCATTGTAACCTGCTTTCGTAATGACATTTCTCACCGTTTGAGGTGTCACTTCAATGTTACAATCAGCTTTTAGGTCAACTGCGATTTGAGGGGGACTTATTCGTGGATTATCTTCAACCTTACCCTTGATATTTCTTTGATGCAAGTGGTTTAGCTTCGGAGGTCTTTGGGATCGATTTATATCTTCAAATGTTTGAAACTCATTGTATGTTTCAATAATATATTATACTGCAGACGCCAATTTATTAACGATTTCACTAATTTTTTTCATAGATAATCCATCATTTCTCAACTGATTCACCAACTTAGGAATAGTTTTAAAAACATTCTTTCTAATATGATTAGGTACAAGCTGGAATTAAACAATTGTTGCTGTCATACCTTCATGACACATAGGTACGCTCCAGTTTCGAAAATTTACTGTGGGTCACTTATAGAAGACTTCAGGACTAATTTTCATACTGCGCACGGAAACTTTTTTTTGCATGACATTTCTCAATATCTCCTAAATATTTCAATTAAGACAATTGCTTCGTTTTGTAAAGTCAGACATTTATTATAACCTCATTTTAAAGACTGAAATTAAGAATACAGTGATCTCTCACTTACGCGCGGGCGCAGGGGACAGCGAAAAAAAACGCTCATAAGTGAAAGACGTGCATAAGAGAAAAACCACAAAAGGGAGCTTAAAAGTGAAACATCAATGCAGTGTACATATATTGTTAACTAATGCTATGTATATACTACTTAAAAATGTAAATAAGATTAGTTTCAAGATGCAAATACGGGTATAACTTCCGTAAATTATTTTTAAGAACACAAAGGAAATGGAAATGATCCCGATTTTATAAAATATCTCTCAATGTCGATTCTGGGACATTAAACTGCTCCGCTAAAGCTTTTTCCGAGGTGCAAGGATTTTCTTTGAATTTTTTAATAACATCCATTTTAAACGAAAGCTATAATTTCGTTGTTTTTTTTCGCCATTTTAAAACGTAACCATCTAACCAAAACTCCAAAGATGGTTCTTTTGTTAGCGATCAATGTCACGTGGTACGTACAGTACTAACCTCTCTAATTGGCTGCTGTATCAATGCGACTTTTACTGACGTCAATTACAAGAACCCCCACGTACTCCCCTGTGCATAAGTTAGAGGAATGTGTTCCTGAAATCTGAACAATAGAGTAAGGGCAAGGGAATGCATTCCCAGAAGCAGCGCAAAAAGAGTTTTTGTTCTGCTGGGAAAAAAACATTTTGAACTAAGAAAATTTTTGCGACGCACATAAGTGAGAGGTGATTTTTTAGTGAGCGCATAAATGAATAAGAGTTATCATTGTTTTCCTATATCCCTGGCCTGGACCTCGAAAAAAACGCGCATAAGTGAAAAACGCACATAAAAGAGAGCGCGTATAAGTGAGAGATCACTGTATTTCAATAGTTTCTGAAGGTATGAAGAAAAGATTAGAAATTATGGTAATTTATTCGTAACTTTGGCTTCTGTAAGGATGCTTTTTTTACCCACTGTATGTACAATCAGCATGTCAATCGGTGCTCAAAGGCCAAGTGTGTTGGAGAGGTGAGTCAAGCGAATTTACTGGTGTTGAAGATGCTTTTAATAGAAGTTTAATGTAGTGAATCTTCATACCCCGTATTCTTCTTCCTCGAATATCGAAGCTCGAAATATGAGGAGACCAGAACACTAAATAGTGAAAGAGTACGCCACAAATTCGAAGCGAAAATCGAAAATAAAATTGTTTTGACAGTATTCAGAGACTTTTTATCTAATGTAAACATATTTTTATTAATGTATCACAAAAGCATGATTGTAAATTATTTATTGTTATAAGAGTGTATGTTTTCAGAGGAATGGCAACAGACAGACGTTATTTTACTTTGAATTTTGATTTTGAAAACTAGTACGGTGGAACGCAGTTACGATATGTTATACGGAATGTACTTGTTTTTAATCATTTAATAAATTCTTGTTAAGTCTTTAAAAATGGCCTTGTGAATGTCTAATTTAAGCAGTTAAATAAACAAGAATCTAGAACTTTCTTGTTTTATTTAATTTTTAAGATCATTTATATTTCTTTGTTGGTTTTTATAGTTTTCTTTCGTCATCTTTTAATTCTATAATTGATAAATTTGTCGCTTACAGTTTAAATAATTTATAGCATCTACAGCGTGTCCATATTGAATCAGCATTATTCAGTAGATTTAATTATCAATAGAATAATGATAGCACTATTCTATAAAATTTACATAATAAATTAATGAATAGCATTTTTAATAAAATTTACATAAGCATACCTTAGAAAATCTGTACCCTTTTCCAAAGTTTTGATTTCATACAAGCACCACAATTTTTTTAAACTCGTACCTCTTATTAACACAATTAATAGATCTCCCGACGGAGCAGTGTGGGGTGAGGGGAAGGGAGTGTCTGTTCAAGTGCCGGTTCAGTATCATGATGCCCGTCTCAAAATTGAATCCATGCTGTTAACGCGACGTCAGTATAACTAAGCTAAACCAGATGAAATCAATAAATTAACAAGAAATTCCCCAAAGAGTGATAAAAAATATTTCATGGCCTCTCAATAATTAAATCGCTCTAGTTTCAATGTTTCAAAATATTTCATTCAATTTGCAGCAATTTAGATTTTATAATTATAAATATGTAAGAGAAATAATTAAAATTCTTAGGACCAAATATTTACCTATTTTTACGGAATTAAATTCTAAGTAAATTGTTCCTGTTAACGGACTTTTTGAGGATGTTTAAAAAATAAAAAACCGCTATGTTTACATGAATGGCTTGTAGGTAAGGGGATGCTCTCAATTCATATTTTCTAAACCACTCAGTTGATATTATTATCTGCTCTTGGGATTGTAATTTTACCTAGATAATTAAGCATTTATTGGAAAGCAAGTTGCTTTTTCAAAAAGAGTACGAAGCGAGGAATTTTAATTAATAACTTCCACACAACAAAAAGGGTAGATTTTAAAATGGAACTTATTTTTGAGTGTTTATCATATGGGAGTTTCAATGGAATTCTGGTGATTAAGATGAAAGTTGGAATTTTTAGAAGCATGACGTTTACTAAATTTTAAAATTAATGAACTATTTCTGCATTAGAGTGTTATTAATATCTACATTCGTTAGTGTTTGGCCTTTAGTTAACAAAGTTTTCCTCTGATTTGAGTCATATTTTGTGTGTGGAGGGGGGGAATTCTTGAAACATGTTTTCCATTATTCCACGTGTTTATACATTTTTTTAAAAAATCGAGGTAAAATTTTATTTTTCATTATAGCTTTTAATTTTATTACACTTTCTTTACAACTTGAATTGTGAAATAGCAGATATTTGCGCTTGAGCTTGTGAGCATGAAAGATGGAGTAGCAGATAAATTGTAGACAAGATATTTTCATAAATATGCTATTTGTAGAACTTTTTAAAAGACCAAAATAACTCATATCGTTCAGCGTATTTTCACTTTAGGTGACCAACACAAATGTTTTTTTTTTTCTTTTACCAATAAATCTTACTCCAGCAAATGGCAGGAAATCTAAATAGAACTGATGCGATATATTATTATAAAGTACGATTATATCTCCTATAAACATAGAAACATTAATAATGATTCATAATATTATGTGAGTCGATCGCTATTATAAGATAATTTTCTTGCTATAAGATAATGACAGGAGCTCACGTAAGTTCAAAATTATTTATAAACTTTGTTTTCTACATAGAAAAACAAATAGCTTTTATATACGTATGCATTGAAAAGAAACTACTACCATAAGTTTGCAGCAAATGCCAGAAGAATATTTAATTTAAAACAATAAATTTGTCTTTACAGCAACTTTATTTTGAAATAATGGAAGTTAAATAGAGGTTCGATAGAAAATAATTGCTTTATTTTGATGATTAAATAACACATATTTTTATCAAACTAGGACTAGATTTGCTGCTAATGTCGCACCTTGTATGAAAATTTCTTCTAAATAACATTTTGTACCAAAGGCTCTAAATTAAACAAAAGCATTCATTTTATCTCTTATGTACCCTATTTGATGCTCGTTATAAGGAACCAGTTATATTATAATAAATACGTGCAATGTTATAGATTTAATATATGCAAGTCTTTAAAGAATGTTTGGCTGATAAACAAATATTGTTTTAAAACCGCAATATTTAATAAATTATTTTGTTGTTGGGAATGAATGTCTTGACTTGTTAGAAATAATTAATCAAACATTAATTTATAAAAATACTTTCAAAATATCAGATTTACAGTCAATGTAATAAAAACACACCTGTTTAGTAAATTTACGACTTCAAAATTCATGATGAATAATAAGAAAATTCAAGATGTCATTCTTGTCTCTCAGAATTTCAAATTATCCTATCTCAAATATTTATAACTTTGTTATTTCAAAAAAGTAAAAACAGCAAACATGTATACATTTCATAGCATTCATAAATATCTATAGCGTTTTCCAAATTTCCTTACAGATTTCATTTCAAGACGTTAATATCTTTATTCATTATTTATATCCTAAAATTTTGCGAAGATATTTGCTTTCCCTTGTTGCCGCAATATTGCAAACATTTTGTCGCAACAGCTTTCATTTGAATGAAAGAAACTTTCGTGTAAAGAGTTTTATTCAAGTACGAACAGATTGGATCGTGTCTTGTAAACCATTTGAAGCGTGAATCAATCAAAGTTTGGGAAACTTTATTTTGGCGTGACAGCACTGTTGGCCGAAAAGCGCATTTGTGCATTAAATGTTTCCTTTCTTGGCACATTTTACTAGAGTGAAGTCACGGATTTTCCATTCCTTAACGACTTCGGATTCTTTAAAGGTGTGTTTGAAATAAAATGTTCCTGGACAAAAAAGAATTAAATGTAAGCTCTTTCAGTGGTGTAAGGTCTTTAAATTTGTGTGCAATGGTGTATAATTAAATGTAGTGTCTTGCAAAATTTCAATGTCTTAAAACATTTATTGGCATAATATCTAAAAGGATTTCGCTGAAATTGCACCAGCTTGTTCTTTTCCTCAAGCAAAATTGAATCTAGACTCTTCCAAACATAATATTTCTTTTTAATCTGAATTATTTGGATTACGTTAAAATCAGATAAAAATATATATTCTAATCGTTTTCCTTAAGAGGAATGCACCATAAATACTCTCTAAGAAAGTATTTTTCTTTTAAATCTGGATTATTTATTCTCCATATTAATTCACACCGAGATGTTTAATTCAACTTCCAATATAAAATCTATACGAGGGCTACTTAAGAATAGTTCTCATAGCTGCTGTCAGTTGACAAAGATGACACCTGAAATGCTAATACTTCTCCTAAACTTCCGTTCCGTACACCAACGTGAGCACGTTTGACCCCAAAGCATTTAATTGGCATGCTCCACTTCAGCGTATTCCGCTGAGTTTTAGTGGAATCGGGTTATGAACCAGCAGACTCTGGTCTTGAAGCGGAGATTCCAACAGGCCATCCAAGAAACTTAAATCTATACTTGGAACAATGATAATCTTTAATCTGCAGATCAACGAAGACGCCAATATTCATCTACATGGATAATAACACGTTATTTTTAAATTTGTGTCTGGTTTCATCAATTTTAGTCATTCGGTTATTTTTAGTTTTCTTGTCTACTTCAAAAACTAAAAAAAAAATACAATTTAAAATTTTGTCTTACTTCTTTGCTTACATAATGAGACCATAAATTTCACGTTAACTATTGTCTCATTCGTTGTAACCAGCGGAAAAACTTTAAAAAACTTATTATGGATAAGACTTCGGCTAAGAAAATCGAATCAAAAACCAGAAAATTAGCTACAAAAATCAGTAACCGTTAAAAGATGAACGTAAAGATTATTGCGTTTGTCATTTTTTCAAAGGTTTCGAGCTTCACCAAATGTAAAAACAAAATTGGTGAGTATAAATAAGAAATTTTTTATCTAGCAATGATTTTCTCAAACAGCACTTCTATTCATATTTTTTATATTTTTTATTTCAAATCTTTCAAACATCTTCCAATTTCAAATGATTATCATTACAGATGATAAAGATCATTTAGAGATGCCAATCCTTGTGATAAATCTAAGGAAACTTTAAAGCCAGTAGAAAGCTTTCGGAACTATATCAAAATTTGAAGTTTATTTATACAAACCTTCTTTAACCTTCTGATTCCTAAGTTCATTGAAATAGAGGGACCTAAAAATACTGGAACGCCGAGTTCCTCTTTCAAAGATAAGGGAAATTCACCTCCCCTCAAAAACTACAATGACAGCTAGCACTGTCCGAATTCTAAGAAAATCCCCCTTTCCCCCAAACCCATCTGTGAGAGCCACTCTAAAGAAGAAAGAGAGAGCCGTGGGTGAGAAACCAATCACACTTAACGAAAGCGGGTGGAAATCTCGCAGTGAAACTCGAACGTTTCGGACGGTCATCGTCTTTTGCTTGAAGAGGCGTTTGGGACGTTTCCGCATCGATAGAGTTAAATGCAAATTATATAATCTGCAAAGATATTTTTAAAGCTTCTAAAGCATTAAATTTGTTTTGCAACATTTTGCTAATGTTTTACTTTTCTTTTTCAGGGTTCTTGACCGAGTAAAAGAGCTCACCGAGATTGAAGATGGAGCCTTCTACGGACTCCACCTTCTCAGAACTATGTAATTATTTGGTTCAATTTTATTTTTGATTGCATACTGTTATACTCATAAGACGAAAGAATAAAATGCTCCAAGTTGATGAGTTGCTCAATGAAAAAATTTTAACTTTAAATCATGCGCCATTTATAACTGTTATTATATTTGTACCTGACACAATTTTCAGAAGTTATTAAAAGTGTCTTCAGCATGCTGTTTATGACATAATAATCTTTGAATTACTAATATAGACCGATGTTATAAATTATTCACTTCCCTTGTAATAATAAAAGAATTATTTTATATACTTGGTGATCCAAAGTTCAAGGAAAAACTTCAAAAATTAATAATTTGTAAATGAATAAAAATAAAAAGATGCAGCTTTCAATGAACGGAGGGCAAAAAAGACTGGCTTTTTTATATGACGGAAACAAAATAGAATGTTTGAATAGTAATTTATTTGACAAACAGATGGCTTAGTGGCAAATCGCTTACAAATTACAAGTAAGCTTACAATTGCTGAATTCGCTGTTCGTCATTCAGCGGTATAGCTGGCAAACGAAGCGCAACACCGTTCAGAGCACTGAGCAACATTCCTTGCGGTTTGGTTGACACATGTTGTCATATGGGATCTTTAAATTTTAGCAATTATGGCGGTTTGTCATCATACACTTTGGACTTCAAGAATCCCCAAAATCAAACGTCTCAAGGCGGGAGATCTCGGAGGCCATACGTGGGGAAAGTATTGAGTGGAACAAGATCCTTCTCAAATGTCGAGCGTGGCGGTGGTATCTGGCAGCATTGCTCAGATACAGCTGTATGCGGTGGTATGCCATCTTGCATAAAAGTGGCTGTGTGCTGTGGAGTGCTTGTCGTGTTGCAGTTCTGGAATGATATTGTTCTGTAACAAGGCTGCATATTGTTTACCCTTGACAGAAACTGCTTTTAAATACTTACCTGTAGTTTCCCCGGAAAAAATTGGACTGGTTAAGAAATCAGAAGTGGAGCCACACCAGTCATCTCTTGGTCGAAAGCAAAACTATTGAATCAATCTTTTTTCCTTTCGCCATAAACATTCCGGCTTCTTTTCCTTCCGTTCGATACAAACCGCATCTTTTTATCTTTATTCGTCGCTCAAAAAAATAACGCCAATGGAGTGTAGATGTATTGTCCTTCAGGCGAATAGAGATCGATACCAGACAGCGGGAGCATTTCTCAGCAGTTGTGTAGGCAAAGGGATGACCAGTGTCACAGCTAACTGTGGTCAAATGTTTTCATAAAGGGGACCTAATCGCCCTTCCGTCCTAAACGCTGCATACCATTGACAGCTATTCATCGGCGGTGCCATTTATACTGGTGTAGGCTAGACAAACACTGAACATTCCATCAATGGAGTCACATTCTCTTTATAGATTTGAGTTGTTTCAGTGTCACAAGCGATTCTCAGTGTCATTTGATATGGAGAAAGGTAGACACGACCCAGTAACAAACAGGGAAAGAGATCGTCACATTGGTTCAGCGGAGCTCGTCTGGGGAGACATTATGATGAAAGGGAGGACCGAGCTCCAAATTACCGACGGAGTTACTGTTACCGGAGATCGCTATTATCAGTAAGTGATCCTCCCCTGTGCGTCTGTTACGAGGCACGATTGACGCAGGCTTCGTCTTTCTCGCGATAATCCTGGCCATAGCGTACCTATTCTGTTCAGGAGTGTTTAAAAAGAGATGTTATCACTAGAAAGGCTCAGGCAGCTTACCCCCGCCATTTAATTCCCACATAACATGTAATGGATGCTTTGGGGAGCTGCCTTGCATCCCGGAAATATCCGTCGGAGAACTGGAAGATATGCTCATCCATAAATGGGCACTCGTACCTCAACAGCTGTTGGATAATCTAGTATTGTTTGGAGGGTCGGTACCAAACAACAATTGCAGTTAAAGGAGGTCATATCCCTTACAATGAGGGCATGTGTTTGTTGTACTGCCTCTTGGGCAGAAATCATTTGTATTGACGCTACTCTTTCGATCAAGTCTTATTTTGATCTATTCCAAACCGTAGGCATCCTATCATTTTTACGCTGATATGCTTTCTTCATCCTTAGACAACAAAATGTTCTCTCTGTATACTGAATTTCAGGTCTTCTAGATCATTTCTAGCTGGGTTACTACAAAAAAGTCAATCATTGCTTAAGTTTTATACATCAGAGTATGTGTGTGTATATATATGTTAAGGTTAATGTGATTAATCTGTTATTATGGATAATAACAGGTTACAGTTATGAATCGATTTATCACATTGACCGGCGATTATTCGATTAATCAGATTACACGTTATATATATACAAAATTATTTTTGTCATATATATATATATATATCCAAAAATAATTTGGTGTAGTCGTTAAGTAATGAACAGGCCGAGTAAATAACTATTTTTCATTTATTATCAATATATGGGAGAATGGCGGAATATATGTACATCTCATATGAAAGTTTCAAGTCAAAAGGGAACGAAAAATCCCTGCGTTCTCTCAGATAGGGGATAAACATATAGACACGTCTTCAAACTAAAGGGAATATTAGCTATTTTTACCCAATTACGTAGGTGTTTTAGGGAAAAGTCTGACTCCAACAAGTCGCCGAGACTGGCTTTCTGTGGGCACGTGGAAGCGATTTAAGTATTCTTTTAATAATAAATATGCCAAAATGCGTAATTTAATGTACCTCCAGCGCAGGTAATAAAACGAAACTGGAGTTTAAGAAAAGTGATTTTGGAATACATTAATATTGTACTAAGATTTTAAAATATATAATATTAGAATTTAAAGTAAAATTAAGTGAGAATATTACATATATATATATATATATATATAAGAAGCAATCATAGCAGAATTGTAAAAGCAACATATACAACATAACATTCATAAAACAAAATGTCAAGAAAAAAATCTGCGGTAAGAAAAAGCCGAGAGTTCTTATAGAGAGAAAATAAACAGAAGGGGAATATATATATATAAAAGGGGAAGATTAAATAATATAGAAATATATAACACAAACGCAACGAATACGCAATAATGCTGCAATTCAAGAAGATTTGTGGAAAATATATCGATGTCATGAAAATCAATAAATGTTGAAATAAAATGGAGAGACTGTAGTTAATCGGTAAAAGCGTATAGATGCTCATCAGGGTAAGTAAAATCTATACGAACCGCTAAAAAATTAGTGAAATCATAATGTTTTCTGCGAACAGTGCTGGCATAAAGCTAAAAAGACTGTCCTTTACCCCGAACATTATGATAAACCACGAATTAGAATGAAATACCAAATATTAGAAATAAATTTACGAACCTGAGAGATGCAGCCAACGGGAGATGTGACAAAGGAATGAACCTAACGCGTCATGTAGGATCCGGATGTTTACGAAATATCAAGTTACTTTCTTTTGCGCCAAACTTCTAAGGTTGGGGGAGTTTCGATGAAGATTAAGAAAACGATGGAAACAAAGATGAAAGCGATCTACATTGAGAAAACGACGAAGATTAAAGATATGATGATAAAAAGGACAAGAGTGTATTTAAAAATTAAGGTGTATTTAAAAATTAAGGTGTATTTAAAAATTAAGGTGTATTTAAAAATTAAGGTATGATGATAAAAAAGGAAAAGAGTGTAATTAAAAATTAAGGTGGAAACGGTAAGTGTTAAATAATATTTGAATTTGAAATCCATTAATAAACGACTGAAAGATGCGTTTTCGAGGTAATCACATTAGACCTGTCTGGCTTGAGAGGCCCTGCTACCACAGTATTAGAACTGCGCCAGCATAGCTCTAATATGCAATCCTTTACTTACATCTTAAAACCATTAATTAAAGGTTCGTAGAAGGAGGTAGGAATTTCATTACTATTAAGGTTATTTGAAGAAGTGAATTTGGCGCTATCGGCAAGGCCTTTTTTTTCTTTTTCTTCCTCTGTTCGGCAACGACAATAACTGGTCTGACGACATTTTTCACCTTTCTACTACTACATTTCCTCGTGCGACTTACAGTAACTTTTGCGCTTTATCTTTTTTTTAAATAATTTTTGTGAATATTTCTGTATTTTTATTTTTCATCTAGGTCTTGTGTATTCGGTTTTTTATCTTTCGAATTTTTAAATCATCTTCATTGTATTTGTCTTTTAGTGTTTGTTTGTGTTTTTCAACTCATTTAAGTGAAGAAACGTGTTAGAAAGAAAAAGAAAAAAATAGCTATCACAAGATACCTTTATTCTCTGTGTTCAAACTACTTTCCGTCAGTTACAATACACATTGGGACCATCGTTTGATTTAACGTTATACACTTTTTAGCATATTAGTTGTCACACCGGCACAAACGTTAGTGATATGTCGCCAAAGGTCCTGAATTTTTGGCGCAGATGTCGTATAAACCTGCTGTTTAAAATATCACCACAAGATTAGTTCCATTGGGGACATTTTTGTCCGAAAGATAGCATTTTCTCCTTTCGTTCCGCTTTTCGTGACGTCACAATTTTGGGAATCGCCAACAAATAGATGTGCATTTTAAGCGTTCTTTTTTTAACATTATTGTCCGCAAGATATCTTTTTGTGCTAAATCGATGAAGCTCTACAAATTTGTAATTGACTTTTCCCCCATATCATACCGTTTTCGAGATAGGAACGTTGATTCCGCAGTTCGCCACCAGGTGGCGGTGTAAGTGGTCTCATGGCGTAGTGCATAGCCACTCTACGATACCTAGATACTACTTTTATAACTTTAGCTTCAGTTGTTCTGAAATTAAAGGAAATGTAAAGGACTTAAGTGGCCACCATATATATATATATATATATATATTATTTCAATTGCACAAATATCAATTAAAGGTAAATTTCTAAGATTTTTATGAGCAAACATTCATTAAACTTATATTTAAAAAAGTCAATTGTGTAAAGGTTCAAGAATTAATATTTCTAGATATGTAAATATTGCCTCAAAGAAATTTGATCATGTCGATCTGAACCTGTCAAAATGTTCAACTGTGTGTATATCTAGCCAGCGAATCTTAATGAGAAAAAAAATTAGCTATTTTATTCAATGTCTAATTTGACGCAAAACATACAAAAGTTTCCATCACAAATGACTAATAGTAATTAATTTTAATGAGTAGCAAAAAAGGATAAGCTGATTAATTTAACATTACATGTTTTACAAAAAAAAATAAAGCTGGAAAGAATTTTGATTCTTAAAGGCTTACACTTTTTTCTTTGGCTTTTTGTGTTTACAGCTTTTAAAATAACTTTTTAGACTACAAGATTGCTGTAGTCGTGTTATTTTGCAGGTGTCAGTTACTTTTATTTTAAACTGCTTTTAAAGGGTAGACAACTTGGAGTAGTAAAAGAATTTTAATATCTCCAGAATTTTTTCTATGCCGACTATAAACTCTAGTAACATAAAATGTTTGACTGGTCTGTAGTCTAGACTCTCATATTCAATGTCACATATGGGACAACTTTGAAACTTCGATTTGACAGGGATTATCATGCTCGTATATGCCTTGACATTCAGCCTGATATATTTCTGCATTAATATTGCAGTTCGATACTGAAACTAAGCACATAAAAGAAAATTTTCTACAGTTGAAGAATTGTTTTTATGCTGTCATATATAAGAGAATTTCATAAATATCAACAGCATAAAACTTTAATGATTTTCTCTATTATAAAACTCTAAATTATAGGCATTACTTGAAATTTTTTTCAAATTCAACAATATTCAACAAATAAAAATGTTTAAATGTGATTTTATGAACAATTTAATGCTCAGACCATCAAAAATACGAAAGTAAAATTATTATGGTATAAGAAAAGCTTGTTTAAAGTTTCAGTGGTGATAAATTTTCAATAAATTAATAAGCAGTTAATTAGGCAGCCTTTGACTTTTAGCTCGGAAGCACATTCACATTTCAGTCTATTACTTGGGATATCATAGATATCGCGTATCATTAATTCCATACCATTTGAAGAGGTCAATATACCACCTTGCAGAAAAACTTTTTCAATATAAATAAATTTATATTGTGCAAACTTCTCATTTCCATTATCTTCCACCACTCGATATTTGGGAGGGAAACTAAAATACCATATTCATTTGTAGAAATTCTCAAAAAAACTGCGCCAGTTTTATGCTAGCAAGTCGTCGCCGTTGGCAGCAGTTTTTGTTCTGATGTTTGAGGAAAATGTTAAAGAGATTGTTCATCTGGAAAGATTAGCTAAAATCAGTGCCAGAATTAAAAGAACAAATCATCATTTGTTCAATACTCAGCAACTATCCTGGTTCTGAGATAGTTGGAGTATGCCAAGGGAGAGTGCTCAGCTGTGTGATTCGTCAGAACTGTCCCAGCATTATGTTAGCAAAACGTCTTCTTTTGCAAGAGCCTGAATCAATCTGTGATATCTGGGGAATGTTACGGGATATTTTTATCTGCGATGATTCTTTCGCCAAAAATTCTTCCGGTATCATGCAATCAAATTGCCTGCTTTTGAAGGGAGTCTGCATCAATATTTGTTCTGCGATATGTCTAAGAATCTCCATGAAGGATACGGAATTATCTACAGAAGTCAGTGCTTACTTCTAATACTTACGGCACTATTCATTAAAAGGGACACTAGAAAAATTCTGTTGAATCTCAGAGATAACTCGCGAAATCTCAGCGATAGCTCACAAACGGAATTGTAATAGCATTTAAGAATGGCAACGATTGAGGCCTCACTAACAGATTAGTATGACTTTTATATTACACAAATCATAGCAATACAACTATCTAGTAATATATACTGGTGCGAAGAATCGTTCGATGGGTGCACGCGAATGAAGTCCAACAAGCAGGATAATAAAGAAAAATAACGACCATTTATTCCACGAATATTTCAGAAAAAACGCAGAACATGCAACAAAACTAATCAACAGTTTTGTAAATTAATATCACAAGCATACAGCAGATTACTAATAAATATCGGTAATAGCACTTTAAGTAGCTCTCAATATCTATCAGCTCACCAGTTTGCACTGCGGTCAAAGCTCCAAAGACGATTGATTACCTCGTTTGAGTAGCTTGCTTTTTATATCTTTTCCGACGGGATGTGACGTCACATAGAAATCTCTCGAAAGTTCTCAAAATTTCCGTTCCTTGAAATAGGACCGCAATTCTTGAATTTTCTAGAAGCTTCATTTTGTCGCTAATGCCGGGGTTCATTTGGTTGACTTCCAATAAAACCTTTGTGAAACTTTCTTTCTTGTCATAAGAATAGCATGTCAAGGAAACAACTTTACAGCTTCGCAGCAATGCGTTTCTTGTCTTCTCATTTCAGTGCTACATATATTAGTCCATACTGCAAAATTACAAAAGTTAATTTCATGTTCAATTAATTTCAAGATTTTAAGCTTTGACAATCAACAATTCGACCGTGGTAACGTAGTGGTAAGATCTCAGCTTCGAGATTGGAACGTGCCAGAATCGAGTCCAGATTTCTCCAAAGATATAGCATGCATGTGAGCATAGTGCATGTTAAATTTTACATCGAATACCAAGCGCCCTATCCGGGACGCGGAATTTCGGAGAGGGCTACCGGTTCAAGTGTCGTCCTCGTTATTTAACCACGGTTCAACATTACGAGGGCTGCTTCAAAATATCCCACGAGTAGCCTCAAAAAGCCATGTTTGTGTAATGAAACATTCAATTAATAAATATTAAATTAATGACGTATTAATCTTCCACTGTTTGTCAGGAATGTGGTAAGTAATAGAATTAATGGTATGTTCAGTGTTAAAGTGAACCAAATCCATGATATTCATTTTTGAGAAAACAAATCTCAAAGTCGATTAAATGCATTTTAAAATAACAGTGGACTTCTGATATTTATTACTGTCTGATGGATATAAATTCATTCATTGTCTCATACAAAGTAACATTTTTTAGCTGTCATGGTAGTGTTAGTGTGAAAAAGGCCAGACATAGATCTGATTCACTTTAACCCCGAACCCTCCAAATATATCGGGAAAGCATGATTCAACTTTTTTTTCTCAGAACTGACTAAATTTTGAAAAATTCTCGAAGGAATAGCCTTTATAATTTTTTATTCAAGACTGTAAATGAAATGCTTTATTTTCCCGAAGTGGTTTAAAACTAACTCTTTTATTAATGAAGGATAACAGGAATAATTTTCTGTTCTAAACAATTTCCTTGCCATTTTGCCAAGATAAAAAAAAACTTAAATGGCTTTGTAAACATCCATTTCATTGCGTTAAATTAATTTCTATTCTCTAAAAGCTCTTTGAGTCTTTTTTTAACAAAATAAAAGAAAGTCAAAAATGAAATTCAAAAGTGAACCACAATTTTACTTGATTATAAAATAATCACATTTTGCACCCAAATCAAATTAAGAATAATATTTTTTAAGATACTTAATTAGATTACTTATGTTGTTGAAACTTTCGAATTAATTTCATTCATTGCTTCCAAGCACTTTATCAATGAAGCTTAAACATTGCGTCTTTTCTTTTGCAGATCTATAAAGCAAGCTCCAAAACTAAAACG